>JAUTXX010518998.1:334-17802 GCA_032273605.1 Panulirus laevicauda | reverse complement strand
TCTCTCTCTCTCTCTCTCTCTCTCTCTCTCTCTCTCTCTCTCTCTCTGACTGACACACAAGAAATCGATGTGGCCATTACCAACCACAATGGCCGGCCCCACGTTGAACTTTGGCAACAGCCCGACTTATAACACGGCACGCTAAGAGTGCGTCACGTGGGGAGGAGGGGGAGGTTAGGGATTTTACAACAAGATAGATGAATCGTTTCCAAGATTTATTATCATCTTGAAAGTCGGTCGCCACAACTCAACGCAACCGCAGAGCAGAATTGCCAAAGTCAACCATCACACAAGACTGGATTCTTTCCTTTTCGCGTCTCCTTAATCAACATGTTTACCTCGACCTTAAGTACATGTTTACTTCGATAAATGTTTCTTTGACTCTCGTGTAGTACATCAGAGATAGGATGTAAAGTCACTGTAGTTCATCTATCATCAAGCTCCTGATCAGTTATGTGACATATCTCTGGTGTCTTCCCTAACAGGGCTCTGCCTCGGAGTGTGTTCTAGTGTCTCTCCTGGCCGCCCGCGCTCACACCATCCGCCAGCTGAAGAAGCAACACCCATTCGTAGAGGAGGGCGTCCTCCTGTCCAAAATGATGGCTTACTGCAGCAAGGAGGCCCACTCGTGTGCTGAGAAGGCCGCCATGATGGCCTTCGTCAAGCTGAGGATCCTGGAACCCGACGAGAACCAGAGTCTCAGGGGCGCCACACTACAGCAGGTGAGAACCAGCCCTTAGGGCGCCGCCAGAACTCCACTTGGGGTTATACGTCTTAACTGCCTCCTGCATCTTGTGTCTGAGACTTCCCTACCTTTAGTGTAAAACCTTGATGTGTGATCACTGACAGGAACATCGTAATTCTTACATTACGACCGATCCATCGAAATACAATGAACATTTGTGGACGAGGACGAGGTTGCCCGGCGGTTACGATGATGTATCACTTTACTGCATCTAATCCTTAGAGCAAAGTGAGAAAATCCTTAATTACATCAACGAATCCTTCATGTAATGCAGCTCCAAAAATACAACATGCCCGTCTCATTTTGATAACATGAAATCTCCCCCGATTTAGTGTATTGTGAAGACTATACTGAACATAAACAGCTGGAAAATCGCGACAAAAATCACTTAAGATGTTTGTTATAATCTCACGGTGTACCGTTGCCTTCCTGTCATAAATCTACCACGGTAAAGTTCAGTAATCTATATCGAACGTGTTAACTTCATTACCATCCACAACGACAGCCATGAGTCTAATAAACTTCCCAGATGGATTATAGTATTACAATCATAGTTTATATTTTGCATCACTGGGTTAAGTAGCTACAGGAGACGCCCTAACGCGTCATTAAACACTGTTGACATGTAAAAACGAGACCGCCAGCTGGTAATTTCAAACTTATAATGAGAGTATACCAGTCATTCCGATCATGTTTCTGTTTACGTCAATACAAAGACCAGAATCTTAAGCATTATCATGTCACGTGATCATCCAGTCCCCCCAGGGTTCCCCTCGTCCTCAGTCATATCTGTGGATCTCGTTAAGTTTGCAGTCACTTCGGTAGTCCTGACATCGTGCATCTTGGTGGGTGACGGTGGCATGCTTGGTGATGTTCTGCACTGACACTTATAATCAACTTTAGCCATTTCTGACACTAACCCTCCCTGCCTGTCCCCTGTACAGGTGATGGAGGAGGACCGCGCCGCAGGCCTCATTCCCTTCTACGTGGAGACCACCCTGGGCACCACATCCTGCTGCTCCTTCGACAACCTCGCTGAGATCGGTGAGTTTCCTTCTGCCTCTCCTTGTTCTCTCATCACCTTTCTGTAAAGTGCAGCCTCTCCTCTCTGTCCTCTTCTTCGTCTTACCCTCTCTACTCTGCTTCTTTATTTTTCATTCTTGTCGTAGTCTTCACGATTTCACTCTATAATGTTCTGTGTTAATACATGGCTGTGCGGGCTGTTGGAGCTAATGGTGACAGCGACTGGTGTTGCAGGTCCAGTTTGTGAGGAGTTCGGTATTTGGCTTCACGTGGACGGCGCCTATGCTGGTAACTCCTTCATCTGTCCGGAGCTGCGCGGACCCATGAATGGCATCGAGGTGAGCAGAAGTCTTCCATCACACTTCATATTGATACACTCAACACAACATACATAACTGAACGCAAACACTTCATTAATGAATTCAGTCATGACACCATCACCATTCATAATGACCTCATTACCACTAGAGACACTACCTTCACCACAACTCCTCTTTCCCGGAAAGTCTCAAGCACCTTCTTACATCACCCTCTCCATCTTCATCCCTCACACCACCTAAGCCACAAGTAAGCCACACGTAACTTCCCTTACCGTCAACACATAATGAAAATATGTTCTTAACGAATCCTTCACGACGCTTGACCTCAGACAACGATGAAACTCCTATCGATTAAAATTTCAAAACTCCAATGGTTCTTGGACATTTTTTTTAATAAGAATAGAATATTTCACTTCAGTTCAGTATCAGATGATATTGTATTAACTATAGGAACCTACATAAAGCAGATCTGTTACCACATAAAAAAGACGGTCTCTGTTGTCCTGGATATTCACGTTACTTGCGGGTATGATAATGAAGGTCAAACGTCGATCTAATTGTTGTTAGCTACGTTTATTCAAGATCAGACAAGCTCTCAAATGCAAGGCCCATAACAGATGGGTAGAGATGTGCCTGACCGAGATTAACTTTGCCCAAATCATATCTCCAGCCCATCTTGTAAACTTATACACATGAATATGAAAGTCTTGTATAACTGTTGACTAATTGTTTCTGTGTTTTGCCTTCCAGTATGCCTCCTCCTTCAACTTCAACCCCAACAAGTTTATGCTGACCAATTTCGACTGTTCTCTCATGTGGTAAGTTTAAAGACTTGGATTACCAAAAGTTTATATGAAAATTACATATAACTTATTGATAAAACAACACTAAACTGTAACATTGTATTCACGAACTATCTTGACTTTCGTTACTTTGTAAGAGTTCAGATAAAAGCAATAATTTTACTAGCTTAAATACGATGATGCACGGTACTGATCATGTCCCAGATAAAATCAAGCAGGCCAAGCACTGCAATATTGCTCGTGCAAGCCTTGTATCATCATGACCTTGATACAAACATCGGGTTCTCCTGGTAACGTGTGTGTTCTTGTGTTCTGGCCAGGGTGAAGGACAGATTCCGCCTGACGCAGGCGCTGGTGGTGGATCCTCTGTACCTCCAACACTCCTACTCCGAGAGGTCCATTGACTACAGGGTAGGTCGCTCCCACCAACTGCTCACTTACAAGTCCATTTCATCTTAGGTTACTTTCCAGTTTATTTTTCAAAAGTAAACACAAACTTTCAAAGTAAATAAACCAAATACATATACAATCTGAAGCAGATTATTGATTTTTTCATTTGTATTACATTTTTCCCTTCGTAGTTTCAATGGTATATTTGTTTGCTTCCTCTGACCCCACAGCACTGGGGCATCCCACTCAGCCGACGGTTCCGCGCCCTTAAGTTGTGGTTTGTGATCCGGTCGTTCGGCGTGGAGGGTCTCCAGAAGTACATCCGCGAACACTGCCGCCTGGCCAAGAGGTTCGAGGCCCATGTCAGGAGAGAGAAGAGATTCGAGGTAGCCAGCCCTGTGAACCTTGGCCTCGTCTGCTTCAGGTGAGTCCTTGGCGATGTTTTTTTCACTTGTTTCTTAATTAGTCACTTGAGGAAGAGCAAATATTCGTTTTCAGTCCAAAACAACTGCAACAATAACATTTTTTTGTTAAGCCCTCAAATCGATGCTATGCCACAAACGTCACACAAACTAGCGTATCGGTCTGAACGCATCTGGTACACAACAATGACACAACAACTATACCTGCTAACGGCACCTCTTTCTGGCCACAGATTGCGCGGGTCTAACGAGAGCAACCAGAAGCTCCTCTCGTCCATCAACGCCTCCGGCAAGCTGCACATGGTGCCCGCTTCGCTTAACGACAAATACGTCATTCGCTTCTGCGTGTGCAGGCAGACCGCAACAGACGCCGATATTGGTGAGTTACACAAGGATTCCGTAATGCGGATCATTCCAGAGTCCCATACAAAAAGGAGAGTCGTGACTGGGTAAACAATCGTGACAGTACCTGAATTATTGCCTCCCCACAAGAAACATCCCATATTTTCTAAAATAAACCGAGACAGTTCGTGTACCTTTTTATTCTAGAGAGCTAACACTTGATACATCGTGATCGATTTACAGTGTCCAGAAATACAGAACCTGGATCTCTCTTTCACATGCTTTCCCCCTGAAAGAAACACAGTTTCCCCCTCGTGCGTAAACTGTATACTAACAATACGATATCTTTAAGCCATATAATCAACGTTAACGAACGTGCATTTCTGACAGCGAAATATCCGTTTCATTCTATCAGCAGTAAATCTACGATGCAGAAAATCATTCACTCATTCTAACAAGTTGTACATCTTGTCCCACAGACTGTGCTTGGAACGTCATTACACAGTTCGCCACAGACATGCAAGACATCTTGGCGGAGAAAATCGTCGATAAGAACGAGGTAAGATTCCTTTTGTCAGCCTCGTGACTCTTCACAGCGCAGGTTTGGTGCTATGAAAAGTATTACGATGAACATTTGGTTAAAAATTTCACCTGCTTCCCTACCTTGACATCATACTTTCTCTCACACAGTTAGAGGAGGCGAAGAACAAAGAGGCAGAGAAAGAGGAAGAAGAGAGTACGGAGGAGGTGTTCCAGATGTTGAATCGCAAGGACAACAAGAGCCTGCGGTACAAACGATCCTTCTTCGTTCGCATGGTATCTGACCCCAAGATCTACAACCCCAAGATCGTCAGAAGTCTTCCAGGTGAGTCTTGGCTCGAGTGTGACTTCTTCAGACACACATCACTGGGGATAAACCTTGACGAATTAACCATGTAAAAGCTGCGTCTCTTCAGCAGTAGTGAGTCAAGGTCTCAACACTGATGATTAAACCTAGTGTTTGTATTCCAGCCGGCAGCTCTAGACGGCACACTACATCCGAGACGATCGAGGATAACAACGTATCCATCAGCTCTCCCACCATGTAAGTTACAGGCCCACACCACAAGCCGATGGCTGCTGGTGCACATCGCTGTGACATGTGTGTTTTGTTCTGAGTCAGAGTTGGACAGTCATTTGACATTCACATTCAGTCAAGTAAACAAAATCTAAGAATATCCGGAATTCAGGCGATGTTCCTCAAATCATTTCCAGAAGTAATTTTACCACTAAAGCTCACTTGCATCAAAGTTTCTAAAGTGTGTTTAAAAGATCAAGTGACTCACAAACCTTTGTTGAGACATGTAAACTGACCAGTCTGACTCCGTCTCCGACAGATATTGTTGTACTTTACAAAAAGCTTTCTATCATTTTGTTTATAGTTTCATGTTTAGCCAGTTTTATTCACATTACCAATTGCTAAGATTACAGCTATCTGCCAAAGAAATAATCACTCAAGATTCACTTCACAGTTAAGCAATTACTGTCTTAAATTCCCTGAGCATCTTACAGTAAATATTTCAAGAATAATGAGGGAAAAAAACTCTTATACTTCATTCATCTGGTGTAGGGAGACTTAGCATGATTCTCCATCATTTAGTTTTTATGAGTTGCATTATTTTTGTTGTGTTGTGTCTGTGATGTTGATGTGTAGCATGCCCCACCAGTGACAGCGACAACCTGACGGAGCTCCTGCAGCAGACCAACATTAAAGAGGTCTTCTCGAACGTGAAGGCCAAGTACAAAATAATTTCGAAGACAACCAGCGACCTCTCGGACCGCTTGATGGCCACGAACTCTTTGCTGCAGGCCACACGAATGCAGGAGGTCGAGCACTGACATAAGCAGAGGTCACACTAAACTTGAGAATGATTACTGAGATAAACAGTAGGCTAAAGCTAGGACATATAGTGCTGCTGAGGTCGTCATGCTAATGAACTAAGACACTTAACAAGTTACTCATGCAAGGTGGCACGAACACCTGAACAAGATTACATTCCCAACGACTGGCCAACGAATCGAGGCATCTGAACTAAAGATATCTGTGTTTACCTCAATAGCCAAGTCGTATTGTACACAGGGATGTTACGCTCATACATAGTCTTTCAACCGATAAATAATCATCTGGAAACATATCACATTCATCCTCCATTTGATTTCTTGAGCTCCAATAACCTCATTTACTCCTATGTCTAAAGCCTGCCCTCTATACTCCTACACTACTTTCAAATTCTTTACGACTTTGTCAAACATGTCATGAAGATACCATGTTTACCAGTAACGCTCTGTTACGGTGAAATCCTATTTTTCCTGACCTAATTCATAGTCATTTAGATTAAGTGAGAAATCATAATATATCTAATGTATTTATTGTACCTAGTAAACATTTCATGTGGGAATACATGGAATAATGCCATATGACCTCTGGTAAGGTCGTCAGGGTCTTTAATGGACAGAGGCTTGTATACACATCATCAGTACTGCTCTGGTGAGCAGTTTATATCCTATGTTTTGTAACCTGTGATACAAAAATATATAATAAATATGAATGACTTTATATAATTATGATCATCTCTCATTATTTACTACACCCAAGGAAGTCATAGAAACGTGTTCATAATGATAATTTAGTAACACTAAGTAGCATACGTATATAATAATGATGAAATCATCAGTAAATCTAACTAATCTTGCGTAAAAAAGGTTAAATTCGTGTTTGAAACAGAAGGCAGTGTAATGCTCGGAGAGACACTGGATGGTGTCATTATGATGCTGTGTACACGAGGAAAGATAGAGAAGAAAGAAAAATAAACTGAAAACAGAAATGATTAAAAGTCATGTCACAAAGAGACCCGAAAGGAGGCTCTGGCGGACATATTCAGATTTTCGGCACTTCGGTCCGTCTCTGGCGGGCTGCAGCGTCGTCTTTGGTTCGCTCGTTAACGGTCTTCCATAGTTCACTGATGTTGCCTTATAAATGACTAGTACTGTACAGTGTTCATTCACTCTGACGAGCTACATAATACCAAGCAAGAGGGCAACACAATCCTACGCCCCCTCCGTCATCATAACAAGTGACTGGCACAAATACAAATATCTTAGACGGACTTCACGAGCAAATGCAGATGATGTTTCGTTTCTCATCATTACCCTATTTCCGCAACCGTACGACCCTTCATCACGGCTATACGACCTTTAATCACGATAGTACGACCCTTGATCACGACTGTACCTTTAATCTAGTACGACCTTTGAGCTCGATAATACGTCCCTTCAACACGAAGGTACCATCCTTGACAAGATGGGGCGACCTTTGGGTATGATGGCCTGGTTTCTGACGTAACCTTGACAAGGGATCGTACCATCTTGCCCAACACGTTAATATCTTACACATGAAAGCAAGGAGGAAGTGAATAGTCTTAATGTACTGAACTGGCCATGTCAGGCATTTACACAAAATTTGTTCTGCAAAAACACAATGAACATAAAAGGTGGAAACGAATCAGAGAACCAGAGCGAGTTAAATCATAATACCGGGCGACTAGGACAGTCCACACGGAAAACGATATTAAAAGAGAAAATGAAGTAAATCGATGAGGTAAGTCGAGGACATAATAACAGATCAGCACATGTGAATGATGCATGACCGAAATGATAGAGCGAATGATATTGGATGAGCATCACGACTTCAAGGTGGATTTGGGCCACAAGTAAACGAAGATGGATGAGTGTCAAGTTACGGTGGTGTAATAAATTACGATAAATGATTAATGTCGGACGACGATAGAAATTCAAATAACAGTTGGATTAGCATGGATAATCTATAATGGGTTAGAATCACAAGTGGCTGCTAGTGAATCAGGATCAGACTAAAAACATGTAAAGTCACAAGTGGACAACTGTGGAGTTAGATCACACGCGGATGACACTCAAGTCGAATCACGAGGTAAAACTGGAGGAATATGAATATGTACATGTGTTTATATGTATATGTCTGTGTATGTATATGTACGTATATGTTGATATGTATATGTATGTATATGTGCGTATATGGGCGTTTATGTATATATGTTTGTACATGAGTGGATGGGCCATTCTTCGTCTGTTTCCTTATGCTACCTCGCTGACGCAGTAAACAGCTGAGTAGACTGTGGACCGAGTGTCGTAACCAGGATTGGAACCTATGCGCTCGGCTCTGGGCGGCCCGTGAATGCGTCACTATCAGGTACGCTAACCGCTACACCACGGAGGTCCACAAATTATATTCTTATTTCAGACATAAGTCTATGATGCGGGTTATGGTATAGCCTAACACAACCATCACCACTACCTACCTGAACACAACCCTCACCATCACCACAACCAGCACATTACCTTCACTATCAGTACCAGAATACTACCCTTACCATCACCACTACCAGTACACTACCCTTACCATCACCACTACCAGTACACTACCCTTACCATCACCACTACCAGTACACTAACTTTACCATCACCACTACCAGTACACCACCCTTACCATCACCACTACCAGTACAGTAACTTTACCATCACCACTACCAGTACACTACCCTTACCATCACCACTACTAGTACACTAACCTTACCATCACCACTACCAGTACACTACCTTCACTATCAGTACCAGAATACTACCCTTACCATCATCACTACCAGTACACTACCCTTACCATCACCACTACCAGTACACTAACCTTACCACCACCACTACCAGTACACTAACCTTACCACCACCACTACCAGTACACTAACCTTACCATCACCATACAACCTGACTACATCTGACGTATTATCACGGAAACTATATTTTCTGGCACGGAAAAATTTACCAACGTTATCAGCATCCACGGCTGAATACAGAGGAATACACAACGCAACAGACCACAGGTTCTACACCAAGCTGTTTGTAACAGTGTGAGGTGACGCAGCTGGTGCCAGTTACATTTCGTCTCGTATGTTAGTGTAGTACAATAACTAGTAACGGCTGAATATTCACACAAGATGCCCCTCATGGGCCAACAGGCCTCATGTAGTTCCCTTTAGTTTTGTAAGAACCCTGATCGTTAAACATGTTCAACAATGGACAATCGAAACATGAATGCCAAATATCGTTCGTCAAATCACGTATGATTAGATGAAAGATGGTCACAAAAATGTGAAATATCACCTAAGACCACTTGAAATATTATGACCAAACAACACAGGACACACCGCTTACAACGTATCACTTACAATCAGCTGAAACAACTCTGGACACATCACTACAATCAAGTGAAACATCATGGACAAACAAGATGATAACCAGTAACTGTTACTTACCTTCCGCCAGACAGCTGGTGCCAGACCGTGGAGGACATGTCACAAGTCACTTGACTCACGAAATCAGTCACTTTCCAACATATTTTCCGGGTAATGACACGACAACCAGGTTTTGTATATAATTTCTCGACTGAATTACACTGAGGCCAATTGTATTTACTTATATTTGTTGCATTGTTTCACCACATTTTTCACTAATCACTGACCCAAACTGCTAATCCAGCCAAAGTTTAAACACAAACTAATCACTTGATTTTCGGGCTGGAAAAATATTTCATCCTCATCTTGGAGTTAGTCTACTTGTGAGGGTGTGCGCATACGAGTTCATAAGACGCGGCACACACACATACACACACACATAAGGTTAAAACACGGGGCAACACGCGCGTAAAATTCTCTGAGCGTAACGCACAAACAGTACGCGCATATCAGTCAGTCCGCCTGAGTGTATCCTCCACACCGCCGAGCTCAAGGCTAACTGACTTAAACTGAGTGCTTCCCTGGGGTTGGACGGCGTCACTTGAAAACTGAAACAAGGTAATGAGCAGTCTGACTCTGCAATGAGCTAAAATATCTCTTGCAATTACAAGGGTAACTTTGTTAAAACTATCATAAAAGGTTAATAAGTGTGTTAACAAGATTACATCATCTGGTTGACTTATTTTGATCAATATATACAGATATCTGGGCCGACCCTTCACACATCCGAAACTACAGTGGGCGGGGCGAGGATTTTTACCACCCATAGCAGTGTGTGTGTGTGTGTTCCAGCACATGTCACGGTCACCGGTGTGACTTGCTATGTCATCCTAAATCTGTCTCGACATAACTCGTTGCATTATGTACATCGCATTTTACTTCACTGACTCCGAGTGAGCCGGAATCCACGAACCTAGTGTTCCGGGTCCATCTGTCATTACCGTTGCTACAGCCCGGAATGAGTTATGAGGGTGTGTCTGGTGGAGTTTGCCTCCTGCTTCCGTAGATAAGATTCATGTAATGTGTATCATCTGACGACTGAGAGCAGATCCCAGTGTTCCAACACATTTTATTACGGGGAAAAATATCTGGTGGAACGCTGGTTAAAAGCAGCCATAATGCAGAACTAAATCTTCGCCATTATGAGTTGCTCCACGATCCGTGAGTGATCATGTTAGGGTTTGTTTGGTTCATTACCCAAGATATTGTGTGCTGTTCCTGCTTTATCCTAAGCCAACCCCTGTCATCCACGCTAACCAGTTTGTAACGACCAACAATGAAAGCCTCGCGCAGGTAGGAAAGACGGGTTCCGTACATCCAATAATAGTACGTATAGAAAAAGTATCTTAAAAATAAAGAAATACAGGATTCGAGATAGTTCCAAACGGCGGCTCAGATCGATGTAATCAACCATACTGCCAGTCACACATAACATGTGATCAGATGAAATGTCCTGCAGTATCTGGAAACCCCTTCACCAGTGGTACCTTTCATGGCACACTGTATTTGTCTGCATTTTCTCTATGTTTAGATATTTGAGTAAATTATCGAATCTCTTGCGTGACTGACGTAAAAATTACGTTTTCTTGTTTTCAATGTTACGATAGTCCATGAACAATTTACAATCGTGTACTCATTAAAATGTTACACGCTCTCCATTTTCTTTGATGAACTGCGATGTTAAAAGCAAGTGGTACATGAGGCAACCCAAACTGCGATATATTCCCAATATGACTCGTATGTTCCACACATGCACAAGTGTAAACATTCTGGATGTTAGCTTTGCTGACATACATCATGCACCGGTGTTCTGATGACAGCTTATATATCACAGTCCAGCAGCAGTGCTTACCGTCAGAAGGTACCATACTGGTATTCTTAAATATTCCAGTTTCCATGTTAAGTGCACCGTTGGTATGGAATATAAGAAAGTTAAAAGTTGTCATGGAGCTTGACACACACAATGTGTGTGTATGAATGTATACATACAGATAGTTGTACACCTGTGGGGCTAATCCCTCATAATCCCTCGTCTCTCAAATGTCCATTCCATTCATCTGTTACTCTATCATCACAAACGTATTTACTCATATTTTTCTCTGACTCTCGATTAGTTTCCTGTTATGTTGTTGGAACTGTTTGTTACACCCAACGAGAAACATAAAAGGTAAAATCAAAATTCCTGTCACTCTCTCTCTCAGTAAGCAAGTCCATCTCAGATCTCGTAGCTCAGATTCTTTACAATACTATGTCGTCGTCTGCATACTCTCCAGCAGATCAAACTGCCGTCATAACCAGTTGACCACAGTGGCGTCCTATGATCCATACAAGAATGATCGTACGAGAGGTCAATATTTTCCTGGCTATGACCTTGGCCGTTCTGACTGACAGTTGTTTCGCAGTTCACTTTCTTAACGGTTCTCTACATTGTGTTTTTTTTATCATCTTTCTTATCACAGCTATATAAAGTATGCAGACTTCATACCTTAATCACTGGAAAGTATTTGAATCTAAAAATTTTACTAAGACTCATTTAGTTACTAAGTCATAACAAGTAAATACGTCAGTCAAACGTCACCTCTCGGATCTGACTCAGTTTGAGTGCCAAGACTTACCTGCCACGTCAGATTCTCCCAAGGATCCGAAACTCTGTGTATCAAGACCCAACTGTTACATTATCGTCAGATTACATACATAACTCCTGTAAATCTTGGGAACCATCATGATACAGCCTCCGGCAATAAAGACCCCAGCTCGTCATCCCTGGGTGGGGACCAACCCTCCTAATTGATCAGGAGGGGCGGGGATGGTGCTGGGGCAGGAGGCCCGTAATCATCTCCAGGAACGGAGCACATCAGGTAGGCTACGCTATCTATAGTAGTAATCACTGCTTCCCCCTTGTGTCCCCTTGAGACTCGCTACGTTACACACCCTCCTGAAACTTCAACACTTCCCCACCCCCGCCCGCTGTCATCCCCGGTGCTCTACTCCAGTGCACCATCCATGGTCTCAGAACAAGGCCATTACGGGAATGTTGGGTGTGGTTGTTGACGCCAGTCACCAGAAGCAACCACCACCAGCAAGACGACCGTGCAACGCTCGGCCGCCTGCAACATCCTTCGTCTGACTCGCTCACTCTGGCCGCAGGCTCACAAGTTCATCTCTTCATTATATATTTCTAGGGGAAAATTTTTTTTCCAGTTCAGTAGTTTCCTTTTTCTTCTCATTTCAGTTTAGACTCTCACGCGGACGTGATTACTATCGTTTAGCACATTACAGCGGTGCCTGGGCCCGACACACTGGCAGAGATACAGACACACCAACACAGTTGGCCTCACCCTTGCCTCACTCCCAGTACGGAGAAAAACCCATCTTGTGATCCCGCACAGAGAGGCCAAATGTTCGTATATAGTCATACATCACTTAATGCTCCATCTTCCATTATGTGTACACAGCAGTCATCAAGCTAACCATGATTCAAGCTAATCCATACTTTTCTTCTCTCTAGCCACTTCAGGTTAGAAGCAAACAAAATCATCACAGAAAATACAGGTAAAGATCATCCAAATCCTCACTTCGTATCTTGGCCAGTCTAAATCCTTCTCCCTCGGACTCTGCAGTGAGTGACACCTCATTAACAAGCGCCTCTGACCATCAAATTTGGTAACATCGCCTCACCTTGCCACACTGGGAGGCGAGGTAATTTATCATTAGGAGCCTCCTGCTCGCCCACACCTTACAACCTAACCTTGACCGCACCTTGCTGCTCGTGACAAGAGAACTACCCTTATTGAGGATCCAGTACTTCAGAATCCCTGCAAACACAACCCAGCAACTCCTTGACTACGTTACTTTAAGCTCTACAAAGATGTCTCTACCCGAGTTGCTAAACGGTTCATGAGCGAAGTATTTTTGGCGCTAAACTGCAGTTTCTGAAGCATCTGCTGTAGTACATAAACTGGTGACGCTGTATCAAACATGGAAATCATTAGTTCCAACAATACTTGTGAGTAACTAGAATGACCTTTATATAATCTTCTTCACTTGACATGTGAGGCCTCCTGAACCAGACTACCTACACTTCTGTTGGGTAGTTCCGTATACGACCCCATGTGTACGTTCCTGTTGTGTGTGATGACTCATTAATGTATGTGCATGTCATTGTTTTCAAATGTTTACATGGATATGTAAATGCACGTTTGCATGATATATATAAAGTGTAATTTCCCGATACACATGAAATTATATATAAAAGCAAAATGTACTTACAATTCAACTGCGCCAGAGTTTGCATAGCTTCAGTCATGTGGCTCGCACGTATGGCTCCTTCCCTGCAAAGAATACAATTCACATGAAGACGTTCTATCAGAGAAGTGAACTTTATCATTAGTTGATGAAAGGAAACATGAGTTCGACGGAGGTTGAAAAAAGTGAAAAATGTCAGAACTTCGGCAGATGATGGAGAGTGACAGGTCATGCAGGTAACTAGAGTCAGGTACAGGTCACAAATACAGGTCTCAAACACACGAGCCAGCTTTAGATTAAATTTCACTGCGAGAAAACTGTTATATTAACGTGTAAGCAAGGCGTCTAGATACAACAGCGAGACGTAACCTGGACCCTGAACTATGGAGTAGGACTCCTGCCTCTCCCGTCCCAGTTCTTACCACCGTCACACCCTCCTACATCCCACCTCCATCACGACAACGACAGTTCCCGTCACGACAAACTGCCCACACACCAAGGAGTCGCTGCAAGCTTGTCGTTACGGGAGTGTTGGGTGTGGCTGTTGTCAACTACGTGCATCAGCCACAGGAACACCCAGACCACCGTAATGCATCCAGTCAACAGCAGCGCCTTCCTCCCGACCCACCCACACTCTGCATGCTAGATGGTCTCTCGTGTATCCGTGTCAAGATCTTCAACTTTTAACCGATGGTTAAAATTCGTTTTACCGTTTTCTACCTACTAACACACATCACATTTGCATGCAAGAGATAGAGATGCGGTTCGTTAACCATCCAACGAGTCGTTTTATAATATCAGTCAACCTCCAGTGGTCGCGTCATGAGGTGCTGCTTCATCATCATGATCATGACATTATCATACAATAATGTTCACACATGATGACACAGAGGTTCGTTATCAGATGTGTGAGTACTTCCCTAATCTTTGGTAACTTATCGAGACATCGGTTAGCATCCTCGCGGATACCATTTCATCCACCACATTCCTTAACAACAACAAACACGTATGTAGTTAAGAACATTGGTCAACATATAACAGGTCAGAGAACAAGGTTTTCCTATGACTCTTTGTAAAATCAGCTTTATTCACATCTTAACCAGCTGCACAAATATTGAAATTTTCTGGATAATTCAGTTATCGGTACGTCACTAACATGTGCCTTGGACCCAGAAATTAGCTTAACAATTATTCACTTTGTACCACCAGGAACTGCCACCGTCCTGTAATATACTCACCCAACCATCAGTTATAACACTACACTCAGCTCCCAGTGTCTGGGAAGAAATGGCTTCAAAAAAGCCTAAAAGTAATTCTAGGTTCAGCTGACCTCGACCACAGCACCAGATAGTTTCCAGACCGTCCACAGTGCATGGCTCGTGCATCTGGATAACACAGTACGGTGCCGCGGGCGCACCTTACCAACGGTGACTGGCAGTTGGTGCAGTAACAAGCTGTGCTATCATACGTTCTTCTTCGTCGTGACTGGAACATACCGCTATGGACGCGGCACTGGAACAGACCGCAGATTTATCATTTCGAATACTCTTCTACACCAGCCTTTCAATGGCGGAGGGAAAAAAATATTCAAAGAATTCAGAACCAAACAAGTACGATTTTCGTGTTTATGTCATCGTGAGTAGCAGGATCTGTGAACCTCATACAAATATCGATGGAAACCCCTGGGTTACACTGCAGAACCTCCATCAAACCCCACAGTACGAAGTTGACAGCAACGGCCTTGCTACACCTGTCAATGCTGAACCAAAAATATCAGGTCTTCTCTGCCAAGTAGGTCCTAACCTCAGTTGCTAAGACATATCCATGAACAGCTGTGTAGTACAGGTCACAACCTGAGTTTCTAAGCACGCAAGACCCAGTTCGTACCCACGTATCTCACGAGCAGCCAAACCTCATACCATTAAAACACTGCAGGTTATAAGAGATGACGTAAAATTCCAAATCATAACCTACAGCGTCACCCCAGGTCACTAGGTGCAGCCTCACCCTCCTCCAGGAACATATAAATCCCTTATGTTCCAGTCTACGTCCTGTGTGGCCCCGAGTTCCCCCAGCTCAGGCCTGCGAGTAGCCAGTGTCCCCTGGTTGACCCATAACCTCCATGTCCTGTGTTGCAGCTCCTCCTGGATCTCCTGGCCACTGGCGTTCCTCCTTCAGGGAGTTTTCGACGACCTAGTTGACGACCCTGCTCTCCCCGTCAGGTCAGTCTCTCGCTTTTTTAAGTTGGTCACCTAGTTTGACCTCAGCTTCCAGTGGATATCAGAAAGGTAAGTTACATTTGAGCGTATGAAACTCGTCACCCATGCTGGTGACGTCACGAAGTACGCGTGATGTCATCGTATAGGAGTGAGCATGAGCTGTGGTATTATGTGGAACATTAATCTCTCCTCGGAAATCCCACACGATGACAAGCCTCAAGTGATTTCCAACTGGTTATCTTCCTTCAAGAAACACTATCTGGTAAGATGTGAGTTTGTTTAATGGCTTTCGTTAACTGTCGCTATAAATTCCCTCAACACAAAACGCTCTATGTAATTCAATTTAGTGTACTCTTTTTGTCTATAATATTACTTTGAGGTAATTTTGTCTTTTACTGATATGTTAACTGCATGACTGCTGTGCCATCCATGTTTCCACGACCAAACCCACGTTGCAGAGACTAATATCAAGATCGGCTTGACCTTGGCCGTGTTGACACGGGCCTGACCTACAGCTGCTTTCTGCAGGCGATGTGTTTCCTCCCTAAGTAAATCTTTTTAATATTAGTTTACACTCACGCTCAACCTGCGCCTCGTTTCAACATAATTTCCTATACAATCTCAGATTTGACCAGGATATCCTGATGTGGTAAACACAGCTTATCTAATTCTAATGCCTCCAAAACACAGCTTCTGCCTAACTTTATCTCAAATCCTCCATAACTTTCTAGTCTCTTTCGATGGATCTATAATTCCCCCACTTAATGATCAATACTTGGTATCTCTCTAACATCAAACCAATCTGGAAAATCTCACGTAACACAAATATCCAAGTCCAACTCTAAGACAATAACCGGCATGTTAAAATGTCGTCAATTCTTTCTTTTGAACAGTTGTTCCATGTTATACAACAGATCGCTGCCATCTTGTACGAACTCTTGCTCTTACAACTCAACGTTACCCATTTGCCCTACCCCTTCCCCACAATGCTGGCTGTTTCCCGCCTTCTATAGAAAATACTTTGGCTTTTGCTCCAAAGATCTGGCTGGCTGCTTGTCTGCTCCAGCATTACCAGGACTACATAGATTGGAGAGGTTAAGTTTCCCTAAATCTACCCTGATTCTTACATCCAGAGTTCTGTATTGAGTAGATAATAAATTCCATCTACCGCCTCCGTAGGCAAGACTTATCCGCCGGTTCGTCGTAACTGATGAAATGCTCGACCCATGTTGACTAACATACAAATAATCATACGGATACATACAGAATAAATCTAAATATACACAAATGAATGATAAGAAATATGTAGATATACAAACGGGCACACACCACACACACACACACACACACACACACACATAGCCAGGCAGCAGTTGCCACCTCACCGCACGAGTAACGTGGTCTTCTTAACCAGGTTCCGCAACTGGAACACGACGTTGCGACTGAAGGGGACATCTCCATCAAGGATCGCAGAGAAGATTGTGGAGCGTCGGTCCCCACAGCCGTCCCCCAGCACCTCCCCGCTGCCCCCAGAGACCCATTCTGGCCCATGCTGCTGCACCCACGCCGTCCCTCAGCGGTCCCCTCTCCGCCAACAAC
>JAUTXX010518966.1:0-11523 GCA_032273605.1 Panulirus laevicauda | reverse complement strand
ATAATAAATGAGGTACAGTACTACAGTAGTGTAATGATTTCATAATATACAATAATGCAATAATACAATGGGTCTATAATGTTAAAATTCAATACTAAGACATCGCAGTTGGGTATCTGGACGCTGCCACCTCAAAATGGTCCATCATATTTTGTACCTTAATAAGAACAGTAAGTTTGCGTTGTAGAGGACACGTCTGACAGCCTTCGTATTTCGGGCTTGTTCACTGTATACATTTAACTGAAATACCTTCCGCCTCAGGTGTCTTGCTCTCTAACTGAGGTAGACGAGGGATTCAGAACGCCACCAGGATGTAGGGAGGTTCTCCAACTAGGAGCAATACCTTTGGGAACCGCTTGAAGTCACCTAGTATTTCCTACCTGGTCACAACAGTTGGCAGTAACTCGACCTAATGGGCAGGTGGCGTGTGGTCCTCCCAAACAAAGTGAAACTAACTTTAAAATAAAGCTCACGGGTGATCTATGGGTCACACTGTTCGAGGGTGTGGGGTGGTAACAGAGGGCAGATCCTCACTGTGTTCCACAGACGGAGTCGGTAATAGGGCAGAGGAATCCTCCAGAGCCTGCGACACAGAATTATAAGAAATAACAATTTTTCTTTGATTAAACTCTCAAGCCTAAAAGATGTTAGCTTCCTGGGTGATATACCTGTTGGAAGTAACTTTATGAAAGGTCAAATTATTGATTCATCCTCATGGTCATGTGTCTTTGCTTCTCCTTACAAGGGTTTCACCTGGATCAGGGGTTCCAGGTTGCGATAGTAAGAAACTCGCAGCATTATTCTTACAGTATGGCCATTATCACTTTAAGACATATGTCATTTGGGCTATGTAAAATGCCAATCATTCTCAGTTGCTTGTAGAACCATCTGTTTGGAGGTGTCATAGAAATGCATTTTGTTATTTAGATGACATCAGCGTTAGGCATAGAACGAAAAGTGATATCTGGCATGAATGTATACTGGAATCCATGCTGCTGACAAGCATGGCATCTATACATAACCTGGAAAGGTTTGAGCTGTCAGGAATTTCCCAGCACCAGCTGAATCTGATCACAGGTGCAGCTTTAAAGACCAAGATTTCTTTTAAATGGTTACTTGCTCTTGGTTTTACCCACATTGCCTCTCATCAAATAGACATAGTTGATGGAGTACCTTTCATATGGAATATGATATAAGGCAGAGACTTTAAAAGATTCCAAGGTACCTATCCATCTGCTCTTACATTAAAGATCCATAAATTTTCGAACGATCTCTCAAGAGCTACAGCTGCTCTCATGTTGCCTCGGGCGAAAATCAGAAAAAAGAAAAACAGAAATCTAATGGGAACTGAAACCTTTCACTTCCTTAATGCATCACTGTAGCAAAAGATCAATGATGTACAGTATAGCCTATAGAAGTATCAAATATTTTACTACATCCAGTGTCTAGCTGTTAAGTTCAAAATCTGGGTTGCAAGATTAAACGAACAATTACAAAAACTAAAGAAAGAAAAACTGTGCCATAAGATATGATCTACTTTCCTCTTCATTTCACTCGGAAATGCAAATGACTGAGCACCTTCCTACGTGAAGGTTAACCTCAAGATGTACCTTCTTACGTGAAGGTTAACCTCAAGATAACATTGAATAGTTTTGAAAGCAAATGAACATAATCAATCTTTTTTCCACGTCCAAGCACGTTATTCCTGGAGAGTTGCAATTGCACACAGTTTACCAGTACAAAGGCAACTACCAGAATAGTTTGTATACCGTCAAGACGTAATGACAAAGGACACACAACTAAAAAGAAAAAACTTTCGCGATCGGCACAAACCAACTGGCCATTCGCCAAACCAACTTCCTCAGCGATACGTAATCACGTTCACCACAATGACCACACCAGTGTTTGCGTCGTGATTCCTTGTATTGACTAACAGCTCCTCAGACACATGGATAGCATAAATGAATAATCACTTTTGCGTGCTTGCCATGAAATGTGTAGAGCAAGACAATAGCACAGTGGTATCAAGTAATGTTTTATGACTTCTACAGTTATATTCTATAAAGCTCAATAATCTAAATGTACACAACAAACATTTATATCTACTTCAACAAGTATAAGAAAAAGGATATGATAAAACAACTGTACTGTGTGGCTGACAATAGAATACCTAGAAGGACAGAATGGGAGGTGCATGGTTGGGTACACGGGATTGAGGAGGTATATTCTGAGGTATATTGTTAAGGGATTCATGGAAAATGTATAGGGTAGGTAGGTATTAGGGTAGAAGTTATATGAAAGGAGGTATATGGTAAGAGGGAGTTGGGTGTGGGGGGTAAGGGGAATTTTCAAAGTGGTATTAGTGATGATATCTTATATATGTTAATTATGCAATGGGAATGAAGGTATACATAGCAATCTCTTATAGCACACTTTGATATTGTTAGCGACAGTGTTCCAGTGTATCACCCTAACAAGATAGATGTTATAAATTCGGTACGTGTGTGTGATCTTGTGGTGTTGATAAACACTGACTGTTAAGTGAAAAGAATATTTAGATGTATTCCCAAAGGAGATAGTAATAAAAGAGCAAAACTCATTTTGCTGCTATATCTCTAGGATGGATGTGAATTCTCAAAAAAGCATACAATGGAAGATGAGGATGACAACAATGGTCCCTGGCACTGATGACAATCCTTGTAAGGAGTGATTAAGAAAATTCAAACTGCGGTCGCCTGGAAAGGCGCAGAGTAGGAGATAATAAGACTGAAGTGCAAAAGTGGATAGATTGGCTTGATAAAAAGGATATCAGTGAAATACTCAAGAGTATCTAATCAATAAATAACCTACAACAAAGGTTTGAAACTTGATCACTCTAGGTTTAATATGGATATTTGAAAGCATTACTTTGGACCAAAGACAATGATGATGATGCGTCGAATACCCTACAAATGGTACAGTAAATGCAAAACCTATGTTATATTTCAAACCCAAATTGGATGTCTCCCACGTGAGTTTGGGTTGCTGTGAACTAGAGGGTCTTGCACGGACCCATAGCTAGGCCCAGTATTGTTGCCTGCCATTCTTATGATAGCCTAAAAGAAGGGGTTCGAACCCCCTGAATCTAACATAGCCTGGAATTAGAACAAACATGATTCTCTAACTGCGTTCAGTGTATAGCCTAAAATATGGTGAAACTTGACGAAAAGACGAGTAATTATGGTACTTACCTTCCGCCGTCCTGCAGCTCAGAAGTTGTGACAGCCATCAGTCACGAGTGACGAGGCTTTCAGGAAAAGTGACGAGGCTTTCAGGAAATTGATAAGTTTCACAAACATTCCAAATAATCACACTACATTTAAGAAATGTAAAAATTTCTGAATGCTGCATTTTCAGTCAAGTAGTTTACCATCACTGTGTTGATTAATTTTCAGAAAAAAACCCTATAATCACAATCTTTTCCAAAATGAAAACAATATTTACCAATAACTTTTCGTGGCAATATGTCACCCATACTTCTCACTTCTCACTGTGTACCTCAGAATTTTCGTGTTTTTCACCAGTCACTTTATTGTGGAAAATATTTCCATCATTATGTTCAGCAGTCTCTATATGTTTCACTGTTTTCACCACACTGATCATGAGTCAATATGTTATCAAGATATGAGCCATATTTTTCTCCGGTCATTTTTCATTGCTACCTATTCACCATCACCATATTGGTTACTATACAGTGTAATGTACTCTTGTGAGGTTCTGGTCTTCATCCTTCCTATAACAACACATGATTCCATCGTTCCCATTCGTGACTCACAACTCACTGTTAAAGTACATGAATGACAGTTATGGCGAAGTGCCATTTCCAAGACACTGGTAATCACTCTGGCTTGACCCAGTGTGAAGTGGAGGTTGCACTCAGGTTTTACAAATGCCATTTCCTAAACTGATTTCATGAGTTCATAAAATGCAAAAATCATTCACTGGATTTTTCTAAAGAATAATTTTTTGTGACCTGAAACGTGTGTGAATCTTTCTATCATTTCATTTGATATTTTGTTCAAAATATAACACACGACGTATGTTCACAGCGTCTAACATTCCCACGATAGAACACACAGCTGATGAATTATACAGAAATCCGAGCTATGAACATGATCGCTTTAGTGTCGGTTTTCACTCGTGTCATCGTTTATAAAACTACCATATAACACACCAGTTGCATTACACTGTATATACCTTACGTCTTGCCTTCAGAGAAGCCAGGAGAGAACTAACGGTTCTGCCTTGGTCCTGGGAAGAAGGCGAGGGACAGTGAGCAAACGGTTACAACAAACTGTTGGTCTATCGAGCAGGTGGTTTGGCTATTAATGTTGACTGGTAAATACCTAATGCCAGATGTCTGGATTTTTGCTGTGATTAAAAAGTAGTAGTTCTTATTAGCATACGGTATTTTTCATATTCATTACATTTGCTAAGCTCAATTATTTCGGATATGATCCACACGGGTGGCCGCGGCTACGGTCGTTTGCCGATTCAACGGCTTCGCGGTCAGCTTATCGGCGCGAGAACGGAGCGACCTTATGAGGCAGGGTCAGTGAGGCTAAACTTTCAATGCTCCGCTGGTGTCTGTCATAACACGACGTTATAAGAAAGAAAAAGAGCAAACAACATTAGGTGGACAGTACAAACTTGGCTGCCCCTTCATCATACCCATCAATGCTCACTCACGCACACTCCCTCACAAAAGTAGCGGGACAGATCTGAATCCTCGAGCTGCTCAGGCGAGAATCGGAACCCCTCGAGTCTGACTATCCTTTGTTTTCGAAGCCCCTGCTGGCAACAAGACCTCAGCATATCCCAACAATCACGACAGACTGCGCACTGCATGTTGACCACGCAAGTTCACGGGTTTTATGTTAAACGCGGACGTTACCTAGTATAAATACTTATGTGAGAAAACAAATAATGAAGAAAAGGATTTATGAAAATAACGTTTAGCTTCGTCCACCTATATTAGGTTATTGACGAAGGCACAACACTCGTTTATATGCGACTGGTGTAGCGGGGTTGAGGGAGTTGCTGGAGAGTAAGAGAATGGGAACGGTAATGGAGGTGGCGAAAACGGGTAGCAGGGGAAGTGGTACTAAACGGACGAGGTGTAGAAGTAGACAAATGAGAATGTTATAGAGAACAAGGAGGACTAGAGATCAACGAAGAAGGATAATTGAGAGGGAAACTAAGGAGGATGAGGATAAACAAGAGAAGTATGTAAGAAGACCGGCGGAGGAGAGAGGGTAAGTAAGGTGCAAGGGTCTAGAGGAAGGGAGGGTGATTGTGAGGAGAATGAAAGGTTAGGAAGATGAAGGAAGAATAAAATGTTAAGGAGGGAGGTAGAGTGTGAGGGAAGGATTAAGACTGAGGAGCAGGGATGAACTACATAAGGATTCAGGGAGGAAGGACGGTGTGAGGACGGGAATGAGGGAAGGGAGTGAGGGACAGAATAATGAGGGTTAGCATGACGGGTGAAGTGCGTTCGGTCATTGCCTCAAGCTTTGTTCCACACATTTCCTGCCCGGACGGACCATCTGTTATCATTCACATTCATGACATAGTGATATGATTACTAGAACTATTAGACATGTTAATGATGTTGAAAATGGATGGAAGATGAATTCAGAAGAAAAAAAAACGACAACACTAAAAGAAGACGTACATATCTTGTCAGGTTGAGCTTAGAAATGTCAGAGAAAATTGAACATCGATACGTGTAAAATATTGAACTTCGAGAAGAGCTTGGTAACGGTGAAGTAGATAAATCAGCAAAGGAAAGGGATCTAGGAGTCGTAGTTGGCAGAGTTATAACCCAAGACAAAAATGTATCAAACTCAGGAAGAAATCCAAGAAAATATGGTACTTGGGTACGTATATATAATCACAAGCAACAGGTCTTCGGATATCATCCTGCGATATTCGTTATTGGTGAGGCGTCCCCTGGATAATGCGATTCAGTTATGGTTGTCTAGTAATAAAATGGATTTTTTTTTTTCAACAGAGCAAGGGAATGATTATGTATCCGATAGTCAAGAGATAATTTGAAAAGGTGATTCTAACTAGAGCAATCTAGATGATAATAAGGATATATGAAAGCAATGGTTTGAATGTAGGGTTGACAATGAATGGCACAATATACAAGATATTATCAACATAATCGCACTTCGATGCAGTTGATGCAGTGGCTTAGGTAGGTCACAGACAAGAGTCCCATGACAGTTTGATCGAAGCAATAATGAGCTGTACAGCACCATCTGTGAAGTTCCCAACACAATCACCCATTTTGAACAACCAGAGGCGACACTCTGTAACTCCGTCGTATTCCTGTTCATTGCACATGATGTAATAATATCCATACTGTTTCCCTCGGTACCCAGTTCATAAGGTAAAACACTTTCATTGTCACTGCATATCACCTGGCCCACACACGCTGCCTAAACATTTATCATCTCTTTATCTTGAACTTGTTAGGCAAAAATAGACTTGGCATCATATTGATATCTATATGTGATGTTCATTATCCAATAAAGCATTCTATAATGAAATAATTTTGTTTGCTATATTCATTGTGATAACCCATAATATTTCTGTAACATAACTAGCATAGAATTTTCCAACGAGACATACAAGAACTCTGTCATATGTGGTCGAGGACTTATCATAATCATGTTAGACTGTGGGAAAACGGTGGCTTAGATAGTAAAAGACCCTCATTGCTCGTTCCAATGTTCATCAAGGGGTAAAGACGTAGCAGGCAGAAGGTTCACTCTATGGTCGACAACACTGTAGACGACCAAGACTCACCATCTTTAAGAGGACCTTGCCATCACTGAGGCAGATCCTCAGAGGCCAATGAGGTTAGCAAGTGCAGCTGACATATGATTCTCAGCTGCCCATTCATCTCCATATCACCGTTGTGTTCAAACCTAACGGGTTAGACTGGTAGATTCAAATAAGGATCTTCGTTAAAGTGCTGGTAGTCGGGAATATTCACCGACGAAAAGCCTATAACATCTGTAAGAGTGGGGGCAAGACAGTGCTTGAGGACAAAAATAACCTGAAGCCTCCCTCCCTCCGCACATCACTGGGAGGGAGTCTAGTGGGTGAGTGACGACAATATCCTGGGGATGGGTGTGGCCCTGTGGACCAGGCGAACTGGTGAGGGTCGATGGGTGACCGTAGAGGGAAGAATATAGTAAGGATAGAGAGGACGCCCTGTAGGCCTTTGTGCGAGCCATGGCTGCCCCAGCTCCTGACACAGTCACGTTCATGCAAGACTGAATCCCAGTGTGCATGAGTAAGCAGTCAGTCAGTCATTCAAGCACACCCTTGACACGAAGGCAATAAGCTGACACATACAAAGGCTTTGATCTAAACCCAATGAATAACTTATGGTTCATCATGTGTCGGGAGTGGGAGGTAGCAATGTGTGGACGGGGTATTGAGAGTCTGGCGCAGACGGTGTGGTGAGGCATTCAACGCCAGCAGGATTGATACATGGACTTTTGTGGTATAACTGTTAGCGTTCCTGACCGTGACGCATTCACGGGCCGCCCAGGGTTAAGCGCATAGGTTCGAATCCTGGTTACAGCTGTCGGTCTACATGCAACCCAGCTGTTCATCGACCCTTAGGGGATATACATATATAGAGTTAATGGGATGGCCTTGATTAGAGCCTCTGCCGCCCGTACCGTCTCAGTTAACTAAAAAAAAAAAAAAAAAAAAAAGGAAAAATGACTTATTCATATCATTCTGGATCGTGTCAAAGATTAATGCTTGTGGACGCTATAGCGGTTACTGAAGATAGCGCACGAGTAAAAAAGAAAAAACTCATTCTTTACTTGTGTATTATTTCAGCATATTCCATCACCAAAATATTCAATTTACTTCAATGAATATATTCTATAATCATATCATAAATTGCCAAATTGTCTCATTAAAACTGATCGCAGAAATATTTCCTACATCTAGCTATATAACTAACAGTCTAATGTGGAAAGTGAGCTGGAAGTTTGGGCAGTAAAACAGACAAACAATTACCAAAACTGAAAACAACTGTTTACACAAATACCTCCTAAAATACATGCGAAACTTGGGGTGATATTCTAGGGGGTTTTATCTTCTGTCTTAGATCGTAATGCCCCTTTTATTTTTCTCTTCACTGGGAAGGATAATTATTCACTCCGTGTACGACTATTTTCTTACATGATATTTTTCCCAAAAATAACGGAATGATTTGCAAAGCAGATTTCAATTCCATCTTCATCCATGTGTCAGCACGTTATTCCTGGAAAGCTGTAGTCGCCCACCGTTCACCAGTGCAAAGGCGATGCTTTCCATATTGGCAAGACGATGTGACATAGGACGTGCACCTACGCACACTTTGGGCGATCACCAGCAAGCCAATATAGTCATGTCGCCAAGCCACCTTTCCCAGCGATGTGTAATCACGCTCACGACAGTGCCTCGGAATGCATGTTGGCAGCGTGTTGCTCTGTGTTGGTCAGTTGGTTATCAGACAGACGAATAATACATGAATGAGAATTCCACTCCCCGCCCTTCCCTCATAACCCTCCTCACACCGCTCCTCCTCCTTCCTGCCATAATGCTTTCGTAGCTAGTCAACCCTCATAGCATTTTCTCTCCATACTCTACCTCCCTCTTCCCCAACTTCATTTCTCTTCCTTCTTGGCCTTTCTCTCTCCTGTACGTTCCCCCTCCCTTCCTTCATTCTCCTGCGCCTTGCTCACCCTTTCTATATTTTTCTTCATTTCTTTCCACTCTTCCTCACAACCTCCCTCCTTCCTTATATATCTATTCCTTCTCGCCCTCTCCTTACCTCATTGCTCTATATCGTTCTCCCACCTGACTACCCCTTCATCACCTCCCTTACCATTCCCCTTCTGCCCGTCCCCCTCCCCACACTACCCCAGCACATGCTGAATAGAACAGGGAGTAGTCACTTCCCACTTCCCAGAGGGCAAAGGTCACTTCACGGATAACGTGGGGAGGTACATGACGTGGACGGTCAGACGGCACCGGTTAGGAATGAGGCAGATAAGGGAAAAGGCTGAATGCGGCAGCTTGATGGCACATCTCAGGTAGCCGAGGTCACATCACAGGTAAAGGCAGGTGGCAAGGCAGTGAGGGAATATGAGAGGATGGGTCAACTAAGTCATGTTGGGAATGATGCAGGTAGGAGGCGAGGCAGAATAAGGCAGCTTGAGATCCATTCCCAGGTAGATACAGGAGCAAGGTAGGTAGCGAACAGGCCATGGTCGCCCAGATCGAGGTTACGAATCAAAGCTCAGGTAGATGGACTCCCCGCTGACGATAAGTCTCAGTCCTGTATCTGATTATGTTGTGCTAATGCACGATATGTACGTAATAAATTTCCAGAGCAAGTGACAACTGTACTGGAAGAAGATCAGGACGTAATTGGTATTTTGGTATCTTCGTTAAATAGAGATTCGTGAAAATAGAGATTTCTCCGCTGAGTTCGCGATGTTTGGATGCATCCTACTTCAAAGTGATAGGAGAAATAATGCAGGCGGCGGTGTCTTGCTCTTTATTAAACCTCACTTTAATCCTGTGCTGATGAATATTGCAGCTGTTGATAAGATAAGTGTTGGGTCAGTTTACATGGCCCAGCACAAACACCTGAGGTAGGAGATAGTTTTCACGGATCCATTCGTAAATCAACATACCCTTAACTAAGTGGGGAAAATCTCTCTTCAGTAACCCCGGGCGTGGGGTATACCTATATCTGGCTGATAGTGTACTAATATAATCAGCTGAGAAAGCGACACGCGACGAGACCATATTAGATGTAGTTCTGACCATAGATGAAGATCTCGTTAATAATACTGAAGTGACAGAAAAGTCTGGTACAAATGGTCACCGGCAAATTACTTCTGAGTTATCTCTCTACATTGCCTGTAGTGCTGGTCAACACGAGACAAAAGAAAATACCAGTCTTTAGACTTGCAAATTCTAATGATGTTCGCATTTACTCTTAGGAGGAGGATATGGGATGAAATCGTTAATGAAAGTGATATGGCCTTATTGAAGTAAAGAGGGAATGCATGCACCATTTCGTACCAGAGGGTCTGTTTAGCAAAAGAAAGACGAGATCTGTTGTGTAAGAGAGTAGCACACGAGAAACTAAATGAGACCAAAAACCTGAACGATAAAGCACATTATGAAGATTTACGTGGAGAAACTAAGAGACATTTATTGTCAGTATGAGGCGTTTCTCGCTGAAAATAGCCATTCCTCCATACCCTACCCTACAACCTCTGCTCCAACCACATATAAGCAAGTGGTCTGGTTTTCTCAGTCAGACTCGATAAACTCGGACAGAATGAAACGTTGTCATTTCAATGAAGACTTTCCTCGTTATTCATACCAGGTGATTCTATGCGTTTAAACTGAAACCCACAAACCCTTCGTAATCAACATCAATCGCGCCATCCATAATGATAGTCAGGAGATTCTAAACTCTGGTCGCCAGAAAGTTGGAAACCAGAGGGCGGTCAGGCTCCTGGGATTCAAAGTCTCACCTAGGCAGCTCGAGGATTCAGAATTGTCGCGCTATTTTGGTCCGAAGATTATACATGAGCCTACATTGTGAGGAAAGACTCAATGACATAACGTCAGTCTCCTTAGAGATATATATGATTCTGACACAATAACAAACAAATATTTCTTCTTAAGCAGAGATTTACTGACTAGAAATACGGTGTCAAGATGAAAGAAAATGCAATAGCAACAAGAACTGAATATTCATTTTTCATTCTAGAATAGCATAGCACTGGAATAAACTATTCTCAGATGTCGTTAATGGAAAAGACTATCGATATACGTTCAATTAAAGTTAGACGATACTTTGGTAATATTTGTTATAAAAGTCTTGCTTCTAGAAGTGTCTCTTAAATTCTTTTCCTTCTTTTTCAGAGTCCATCCCAAGTGCAGCAGTGTGCAAAATTGGTAAGAAACTCTTCACGTCACAATAGCTTATGAAATTGCCTTGGCAGTTTGCTTTCTCCGTACCCCTTGGTGTTTCCTCTGTTCTTTTTCCCCGGTGGCAGATGAACCGGAGAGAGACAGAGACAGAGAGAGAGAGAGAGAGAGAGAGAGAGAGAGAGAGAGAGAGAGAGAGAGGTTGGAGGGGAGGTGCCTTCTGTTTTAATGTTCGTTTTCTACCCATTTTTACTCCATGAAAAGCAGATAACTTCGTCATGCACCATCAGGCTTCTTTTTTCTCATGTATTCCCATGTATATGGGAGTACATGAGAAGTGTAACATGTATGAAAGAAAAGATGACTGATGAAATGTGTTTTGTGGAATTCACGGGACGAAACCTGGCTCAATTTTCGCATGTCATAGTATATCTTGAACTCCGTGGCAACAGAACCGTTCATCGGGGCTCGGCAGACGGTGGAATTTGGTTACAACACCATCTGCAACGG
>JAUTXX010518955.1:0-11523 GCA_032273605.1 Panulirus laevicauda | reverse complement strand
AATGGCGAATAGTATGAAAGAAAGAAAAGAATTGTATTTTTAATTAAGCATAGTAAACTTTGAATAATGATTTGATTTGGAGATGTCTTGCTTTAGTATGCAAGGATGACTGAAATTTCACACAAGTCTAAAAGCCATTAACCTATTTATCGGATTTCCAAGATACAGAAAATACCCGTAAAAGATGTAATTTCTGTCTTATTTTGCAAATCATTCAGCAGGTATTCTCAGTATTTCACAAATCATTTGGTGGCACCTAGGGAAGTAGTAAAGAATGAATAATGTTAATGGATGGCACTGTAAATGGCATAAACAGCAAAATCCTTGATATACTTTTTGCAAATAATTGCTGGACCAGTCCAGGCAGTTTTTGTTGAAAAGGAAAGTTATGAGGAATATGTAACTTAGGAGACTACACCAGAGATTTATTCAGTGCATAGTACATGGTGCTCGTTAAAGCGATTTTATCTTTGTCTTTGCTGATATTTCAGCTTAGCTGATGGAACATTTTGGGAGAGGAATGAGTTTCAACATATTTAAACAAAATTTTTTTGTATTACTAATGATTTTGGCTTTACAGTAAAGAAACTTACATGATTAATTCATACATTATTTTCGGTAGTGTTATTTTGTTTCAATTAGCAGAATGTGTGGATGCTGGTTGAAGTTACTCGAAAAGTGGCTGTTGAGGGTAAGGATATATTATGTTTAAACTTATTTCTAATGAAAATTATATATTGTGGTTAAACTCGTTTCTAACAAAAATCTTTTCCGTAGGTGGTAACCAGAAATCTTAACAAGATCATCGACGTCAACTTTTATCCTGTTGAAGAAGCTCAACGTTCTAACATGCGTCATCGACCAATTGGCATTGGTGTTCAGGGTCTCGCTGACGCATTTATTCTTATGAGGTATTAAGTTTGATTACTCATGTTGCCTGAAGATATTTGTTCTTGAGGTAGTGTACCATAATTTTTCAGGGTTCCTGCAGCTAGTATGCTGTGTTACAATTAATAGCAGGGGAAGAATGAGTTCTTTGATGAGATTATAAACTCACCAGTGACTTTTCACTCATAGCTTAACCATTGGTAGGGAGAGTTTGGTGACCCTTGCATTTATTTGAATAAAACTTTTGATTTGTCTTTGTTGAGTATGTGATGTGCATTTAAGCAAGTTGCAAGCTTTAGTGTGTATGATTTATCTGAATAAATTAGTTAATTTAGTAAGTCTGAATCTACTCTGCCAGTTTCTGTTTCATAATTTTGCACTGAAACTTTGACTGCTAATTTTGAAGTGTGTACACATACAAATTTTGGCTTTTCTTTTGTGCAGGTACCCTTTTGATTCTGAAGAAGCCAAGCTTTTGAACAAGCAAATCTTTGAAACCATTTACTATGGAGCAATGGAGGCAAGCTGCGAACTTGCTGAGAAGGAAGGAACATATGAGACCTATGAGGGATGTCCTGTCAGCAAAGGAGTAAGATATCCACATTAGATTAGAACATAGATATTTTTATTGAAGTAAAAATTTGAATGTATTAAAACTAAGCACTGTTGATTATTATATATTTATTATTTATTATACTTTATCACAGTTTCCCGTGTCAGGGAGATAGCACCAGGAAACAAACGAAGAATTGCCCATCCACTCGTATACAATTTTTTTCTTACATATTTGCCTTTTCCCGCATTATTGAGGTGGCGTCAAGATCAAAGGACTGAGCCTTAGAGAGAATGTCCTCACTTGGCCCCTTCTCTGTTCCTTCTCTGCTCCATACACATGCATATACATATGCATATCACCACACATTGTCCTTAAACATTTCATTTCCAACACATCCACCCTCCTCCACACAGCCCATGCCTTACAACAATATAATAGTGTTGGAACTACTATTCCTTCAAACATACCCATTTTTTTCCTCTGCCATTTCACACATCAGCGAGGTAATGCCAAGAACAAATGAAGAAAGGCCACATCTGCTTACATATACATGCTTATTTATTTCATATACCTGTGAGTATACACAGCAGCAGATGGAACCTTGGAAGCAGAAGTGAGCCAAAGTTGGATAAGGAAGTGAAGATTTTGGAAGCATTGAAGAATGTTTGTTAAGAGTGAATTTTATTTTGATATGTTTGAAGGTATAGTAGTCCGAACAATATTATGTGGATGCAAGGCATGGGCTATAGGTAAGGTTGAGCAGACAAGGGTGGATGTGTTGGAAATGAAATATTTGAGTACAGTATGTGGTGTGAAGTGATTTGATCAAGTAGGTTATGAACGGGTAAGAGAGAGGTGTGGTAATAAAAGAGTGTGGTTGATGGAGCAGAAGTGTATGCTGAAATGGTTTGGACATATGGAGAGAATGTGTGAGGAAAGGTTGTGGAGAGGGAGCTGTGGTTTCGATGCATCACACATGATAGCTAGAGATTGGGTGTGAGCAAATGTGGCCTTTGTTTGTTCCTGGCACCATGTATGTACATATGTGCAAGTAAAACCACAAGGAATATGTGTGTAAAGACATATCTTAATTGCAGATTTTCCAGTATGACATGTGGAAGGTAACTCCTACAAATCTTCATGATTGGGCTGCCCTCAAAGCTAAGGTTGCTAAGTTTGGTGTCCGCAACTCACTTCTCCTTGCTCCCATGCCGACTGCTTCTACTGCTCAGATCCTTGGGAATAATGAGTCAATAGAGGCATACACTTCTAATATATATACTCGTAGAGTACTCTCTGGAGAGTTTCAGGTTAGTTACTTGTGAAAATTAAGTGAAAAAAAATTATTGCGTGATAATTATGATTATGTTCAATCACTTAATCAGCTCTGATATATAAATGAGGTGCTTAGAGTAACTCATATTTATTTCTGATGGACAGATTGTCAACCACCATCTTTTGAGAGACTTGACTGAACAGGGACTCTGGGACGATGCCACTAAGAATGAAATAATTGCAAAGAATGGGTCCATACAGGTATGTTTTGCATGCTTATACCAATAATCATCTATTTCAGCTAAATTAAACCAATTTTTTACCTATTTTATTGAACATGTTTAGTTTGAATTACCATTTTAGTTGGTGTATTTTTCTAATTTTGAAGAAATCATATGATCAGGTTGACAGAGAGGCCTTGTGAAAGGGACTGCATGTAAATGAGGTAAACGGGAAGTTTATCCATGGAGATGGGGAGGAAGAATGTTACCCATATGTCCTATTTGTCATAGAAGGTGACTAAGAAAGGCAGCAGTGGAGACCAGGAAATCTCCCCCTTATTTATTGTTAATTTACAAAAGAAGGAAGGGGCAAAATGAAGAATTTTCCTGTAATGCTTAGTCATTTCTTTCTGAGACTGCTCTGCTAAGTTAGGAAATAGTGAATGGGCATGAAAGAAGGGAGAGAAAGTGAAAGTTACTAACGCTAGTGTGAAGAGTGTAGTATGTATGCAGAAAGGGAGGAAGAGGGTTTGTTTGGTTTGATTACCAGTTAAGTTTCATTTGCATCAAGTATGGGTGAATGCAAAGATCTTAGAGAGAGGTGCAGTAGAATCATTTGCTGCTCACAGACAATTCAGATCTGGTGGTAGACTCAAGACAATATCCAAAATATGGTAACAGATTTTGGTTGTGAAAGAAGGTTGAAAGTAAATGAACATAAATAATGTATGAAAATGTAGCAGGGGAATAAAACAAGATAGTATGGGTGAGCGGGAGGCTGGAAATCCTCCCCTTCCATTTTTAATTCTTCAAAAGAAGGAACAGAGAAGGGGGCCAAGTGAAGATATTCCCTCTAAGGCTCAGTCCTCTGTTCTCAATGCTACCTCGCTAATGTTGGAAATGGCGAACATGTATGAAAAAACAATTATGGGTGAGTTTGAATGACATGAACTGGGATGTCTTACATGCCATGTAGTAAATGTTGTAAGGGATGGAACCATAGGGGTTGAAGTGCAGCAAAGGTTGGGCAAGGAGGCTTACATCCTGGTTGCATTAAGGAGAGGAAAAGGAAGGACAACGTGGAACTGGAACGCTTGAAGAGAAGAGGGGTGATTGCATAAGGAGTGACAGTGTTGTAGAGAGGTGTGGTATTCAGTGCAGTCTGATTAAGAGGGCTGCCCAGGGTTTACTAAGTTGCTTTGGACATACAAAGAGGCTATGTGATGAAAGACTGATTGAGGGGATGTCCATGTCAGAAGTGGTGGGAGAAAGGGAGACCTGGATGATGGAAGGATGGAGTGAAAGAGTAGCGTTTGGGATCATAAACCTTTAGATATTTCTTTTTGATAGGGACGTATTGATACAATAGGTGTTGATTAAAGATTTGTGAGTGATTGAAAGTTTGTTGGAATAAAATTAATTTTGATACAACGGATGTGAACTGTTTGTCTTGTTTCATTGGCATATGTGAAAAATGAAAATTCAGTCTTTTATATTAGTCTATTTTTCTAATTAGTTGATTCCATTTCAGGACATCAAAAGTATTCCTGCTGATCTTAAAGCTCTCTATAAGACTGTATGGGAGATCTCCCAAAAAGTAGTTATTCAGATGGCAGCAGATCGTGGGGCATTCATTGACCAGAGCCAGTCACTAAATATCCATATTGCTGAACCTAACTACGGTAAACTAACATCTATGCATTTCTATGCTTGGAAATTGGTAAGTTTGTGTTTTATTGAACTGGTTCTAGTCTTAAGTCATCACATTCTGTCACAGACTTAAACCAATCATATACAGAACCCAGTTTTTCAAATAATTCATCCTACACAGCCAACAGCAGCTCTGATAAGCATAGCCACTACCAACTTATCCATTACTTCCCATGCTACTAAAGGAAGAGGTTGAATTTTGTGTTTAGGGAGTCTTAATGCAAGGATGTGACATAGGGTCCTAGTGTAAATTGAAATAGTGAAAAGTTTGTGTATGTAAGTACACTCGCTTCCCCCTATTCTGTGATTCATTCATTTGATGTTCATAGAAAATTAATTACATAAATTTAAGGAAGAAATGAAGAAAGGGGAAAAACTTTCCAGAGCAGTAGTTAGCAAATGCTCAGAGTAATCATTGAAGGATTGTTGAATATGGTGTGTAAGATGTAGGGTATTTGGGTCTGTGAGGTATGCGATCAGAAAGCCTTGGTTAGTGGATTGGTGAAGAAAGGCATGGTAGTGAAAGTCTGGTGTAAGATGATATGTGGCAAGGTGTCTGGAGTGAATGGTATTGCAGTTACTCTAGGCTTTACTTGTTGGCTTTGCATAGACGGATGGTTTATTGGAGAAGTGAAAAAGCTATTGTAATGGAGTGGGCTGGACATGCTTCTGTCCGGATACTTCCTAGACAGTATGAAGCATAATTTTTTACAACACCAGATCACAGAAATTAGTGTCCAGTCAACAACCTATTTTGGCATAAGGTGGTGTTTGCCTTAATTGCAAAAATGCTTTGAGCAGTAACCTTTGGAAATGGTTATTTAAGATGTTAAAGTTACATTCTGCTTATGTTACTTGATTGAGAAAGTGAGTAATGATGTATATGTCTAGATATTTGATATTTTTGAAAACTGAGTTTGGGATCAGGTAATAACTTGATTTTTGTTTAAAATGATCCACAAATAAAGTGTTAATATATTACCTGCAATTAAGGGTGGTTCATGAAAAGTTCTTGATGTCTACATATGTTCTTTGAAAAAACAAATACTGTAAACCTGATTTATTTACAGGGGTTAAAGACCGGAATGTACTACCTTCGCACTAAGCCTGCTGCAAATGCAATTCAGTTTACTGTGGACAAGTCCAGGCTCAAGTCATCTGTTGCCTCCAGCGCCAGCAGCAGCACAAATGGGACTTCTAATGGAACTGTAACTGGGAATAATAGTGAAGGATTACAGAACATGGCAGCAATGGTCTGTTCATTGGAAAATAAGGATGAATGCCTTATGTGCGGATCTTAATTTGTGGGGATATAGGAGATTCAGTTTTGATTTATTGTTCTCATATTTGAATATTTTGGTGAAGATGTAACTCCAATTATTTTTAACCTCTTCTCAAGACTGTACTTTCACATTAAATGTACATACAAACTGCAATAATACCAATGACCTCTTACCTTTTTGCTCGTAGTTAACTAATGTTAAATATACTTGTGACTGAATGCTCTCTTTTCTAGGTTAATTAAAAAGGCCCATACTCTCAAATCGAATGAATAGTAGTCATGAAAGGAAGCTGTGTTTAGTGACGAATATTTTTGTCTTCTACCACCCAATTTTATTTTCTTAGTTGATTTTTTATTGGACTTATGCATGGTTATGTATCCACACATGCACTGTAAGGGAGAGATGTATTGGTACACAACTATATTTTATGAAAAAAGTTAAGAGATTTTCAAACAGTTTATAATTCAAGTAAAAAGTCTTTCCTCTGGGGATGTATGTGAGCTGCTAATGCACCTTGCTTTCCTAGGTTGGCTATGCTGAAGTGGTGGAATGGGAAGTTGCATTTTTAGTTGTTTGGACGAGCTAGAATGGAAGAACACAGAGTAAGCTTTCTTCACTCAAGGTTTTAACCATTTGGAGCAAGCCCGTAGATTGATTTGTGCCAGTATCATTGGCTAGTTGTGTGCCGCATGTTCATCCTGTCTGTGGTAGTGCAAAAGGATTATAGAGGTCACAAAGAGTTTTTGTCAGACCCCAGGGTGCTGATATTTATTTCATAAATTGTTAAAGTTAGTTGATTAAAAACAATGCATGGTCTTTGATATGGTCTTAGGGAGATATTTGCTAGGAGGGCAGACAGTGCTGCTTTTGCTTCCTAATCTTATGCAAATTATGTACTCCAGACATTGTTATATTATTTAGATTCACTTGTGTCATGGCATACCTGGTGTAACAGTTCTTTAGAGATGACATTATGTGAATCACCATGTAAACGTTTCAGTCCTGTCAAGATTTATTTAAAGTATTCTGTCCTCAGTGCTGGGTATACCAAGTTCTTTCTGCTTGTTGGTACTCTAGTGGTCTTCAGGCAGCCAAGTATTATTTATAAGGCTTCACTTTGCATTTTTTCAAGTCTGTTGATGCCTTCGCTGTTATGTAGGCTAAAGCCAGTGCTTAGTCGCCTATGAACAGACCTAATATTAACCAAGTACATTGTTTAAACAGTTCCGGTATTTGCACAGTATCTAGGATTTTACCTTGCAATATCTCTGAGTCTATCAGTACATTGTTGATGTAGTTTTTACACACCAGCTTCAGCACATGGGACTGAGAAAACAGTTATTTAAAGGAGGAGGCATAGCTAATGGTTTTTTCATTAATTTTCAGTTAAGTTAGTCTGCTCCTACCATTACCAACTTGCTTATTGATACTCTAGTGCTCTTCAGGCAGTATAGTATGATTCTTAAGGCTTCATTTTGCATTTTTCAGGTCTGTTAATACCTTTGCTTTTATGTAGGACCAAAGCCAGTGCTTAGTTATCTAATATAAACCTAATATTAGCCAAGTACATTATATAAATTTCCAGAGTTTGCACCATATCTAGGATTTTACCTCGCAATATCTCTGAGCTCTGAGTTTATCTGTACATTGATGATTTAGTTTTTGCACCATCTGCAGTACATGGAACTGAGACACCAAGTTACTTAAAGGAGGAGACACAGTTAATGGCTTTTTTCATCAGTTTTCAGTATAGGTAGTCTGCTCCTACCATTACCAAATTCTTTATCAAAGACTGTTTTTTGCTGTTGAGAACAGTTTGCAATTCATGTTTTAGTGTCTAGAACATCATCAGCATATCTATATAGCTAATAGTGATATTCTTGGGACTTTCTTAAAGTGATGTTGGTAATGCATTCTCCCACTGGTTTTCAGATTTAGTATGAGCTCTTATTGCCAATGTCCACTTTGGTTACAGACTTCAATACACCATTGATGTTACTGTCCTCAGTTTTACTGTTTTGGGGCACTGGATTTGTGACTTGCTGAAAATTCCATACATTAGTGGGGATATGAATTGCGTTGTCAGCTCCATAATGGTGTATGGAGCAAAGGACCTTGTACCTCTACTAGAACAGTGAGGCAAGTTTCCCCAGAAAGGTCTTCCTTTGTCAGTGTTTGTGTTTGCTTTGCTGGGCTTTGTAGACCTTTTATGACTTTTTTTTATCTGTTTATTTTTGAGTGACAGACTGCATTGAGTATGTTAGGGAAAGTCCTAAAAGATGTAGCTTTGTTTGTAGCTAGCAGATTGTGTGATGGAGTGAACTCTGGGGGAATGTTGCGTCCTGCCTCAGGAGGGGGGCTGGGATTCTTTAGGGCAAGGACAAGTTGCCCTAAAGTTGATGCAACTGACATATTTATTCGTTCGATAAGACCATTCAGGCTTCTCCAAAAGGAAAGATTTTGACTTCTTGAAAAAGTGCTTTTACCTTGACGTCTATGTCTATTCGTTGAAGAATGTTCCCTCGCTTATCACTGAAACTGGATTTGGGACATTGGTTGTATCTTTGATTTTAAATGCAGATGCAAAAGAATCATTTAATATTTTTGCTATGGCTTTGTTGTTGTGAACCTTGTCAATGTTTTCCTATAATCATGTGATATATTTACTGGGTAATGACTTGCTTCTAACAAAAATGTAAAACATTAGGGTTTCTTTTGCTATATTCAGCAGTATATGCTTTATATTGATGTTCACTTTGTCATATAACTTGTTTTCTCTATACATACCTTACTCTATTATGTTGGTTGTTGGATTCTCTGTGTTTCTTTTGAGCTACTTTCTTAGGTGGATAGGGTACGAGGCATGAAATGGGTCTCATGTTCGTGTCCATAGTGGTATTACTAACCCTTCTGGGATTATTCGACCACCAGCACTCCTCCTAGTGCTGCCTAAGGATTGAATTTGAAATCCATGACTGTTTGACTGCACACTTGACCCTAAAAAGGCATGCAAAATAGAAGCCAGATTATTGGCGGTGGACTAGGCATTGCCACAGCTTTAGTAATTCTGGAACTGGGTGAAGAAAATGGATCACAATCCAATGCAACTTGTACCTCAGATAGGAAGAATATATAAGCATGTATATGGTACAGGTCATTGATATTTGCAAGTTGCATGTTTTGAGCAAGGTCTGTCATTAAATGTTTATTAGTCCTCCCTTTTATATATGCACTTATTACAGTATATAGAGTTCTTATTTCCTTTGTTTTATATTATGCCGTAGTTTTTTTTCTTACATTTAGTACAGGCAGTCTCACTAGTCTTGTGCTGTATATTGCTTTTACCATTATAAGTTGTGCATTCACGCATGTGCCTTATGTAATCTGCACAACACAACCGAGAGCTTACATATCACTGCCACTACCTTTATACATATATTTTGTACTTTACTATTATTTTTATCTGTATGTAGATTTATTCTTGTTAAAATTCTTTTTTGTAAATAAAGATTATGTACAAAGAACTCCTTTTTTATGAAAGTGTAGGCATTATTGATTTATATCCCAGATGTAAAAATGGAAATATCCAAACTAATGGTGAAAGAATGAAAATGTTTTACAAAGTGGGTATACCTAGTTAGGGCAGATGAAAAGAATTTTGTGTGTATGCTGACCATTTGAAGATGTGTAATAATACCAACATGGTGGAAGTAATGTATTTGTGAGTAATGTGTTTGTACACAACAAACGATGTTACAAATATGTATGTATATTTTTTTGAAACCAGAAAATTGAAAAATTTCTGAGCATGTTACACATCAGTTTGTTTTATTATTTCATGTTTCTCATTATTAAAAACTTTATGAGAGTCTTCATCCTGCATATGTTCACTCTTTGCAGTCATACCCCTTGCATCTTCAATCCATTTCCTAGCGCCACCCTGCCCCACAGGAAACAGCATCACTGCCCCCCCCCCCCACACACACACACACACACTTAAGTGAGGTAGTGCCACAAAAACATAAAAAGGCCACATTCATTTACACTCATTTTCTAGCTGTCACGTAATGCACCGAAACCATAGCTCCCTTTCCACATCCAGGCCCCACAGACCTTTCCATGGTTTACCCCAGACATTTCACATGCCCTGGTTCAATTCATTAACAGCATGTTCCAATTCACTTGCAAGCCTCACCCTCCTGTATGTTTAGGCCCCAATCACTCAATCTTTTCCACTCCATCCTTCCACCTCCAACTTGGTCTACCCCTTCTCATTCCCTCCACCTGACACATATACTCTGTCAACTTCTCGGCACTCGTTCTCTCCATATGTCCAAACCATTTCAACACCCTCTTCTGCTCTCAGCGACACTTGATTACCACACATCTTTCTTACCCTTTCATTACTTAATGGAAACTACCTCGCACCACATATTGTCCTCAAACATTTCATTTCCAACACATCCACCCTCCACACAACCCGATCTATAGCTTATGCCTCACTTTCTTAATCATTCCCAGAACCTTTGCCCCCTCCCAACACAACATTCCTTCCACACACTCTTCATCACTACCTTCGCTCCCTCCCCACAAACCTAATTATGAAGATTTTAGAATTTTCAAACTGGTAATTCTCACTTAAACTATGATTACATTTGAGAGTAGCTAGCATAAGTAAATGAAACTAATTCACTGTACTCATTTGCCTTACTTTTATAAAGTGATTTCATTGCTAAATGTATTGATTACTATATATGAAAGTAAAACCACATCATAGTGATTCTTAGTTTGCAACTTAAAACATATATTTGTCTTCAATGTTTGACAATCTTGGGAAATTCATGGAATTAATAAAGCTTTGTGAAAAAAAATTCGGATTACTATCCGAATCAAACATATGATTGCCTGAACAAAAAGTTTTGCAGACTAATTTTGTTTGATGTCCGTTCCATTGGATTGCTTATACTTGAAATGATTTCCAAAAGTTTATTTTTGTCCATGAAAAGAAGTCGCTGAAACCCAGTTAGGATTAGTTTTTTTCCCCCCAGAATTGAAGGATATCCATCAACCTGCTCATAAAATTTAAAAGCATACATTTCAAGACATTTGCAGACCGAGATTCTAGAAATGACTACATAATTAAGGCCCAAATTCATCCAGGGTCAGAAAAAATACTTTGCCAGTAAGATAACATCTTAAAAGTGCTAATGTTTGTTGAGGACTCGAATTCAGCATTGTACAGCACATGCTGTGTCTATTTCAGACATTTTAAACGAAGGTCCGACAACGCAGCTGGGGCTCGGGGAGCCTTTCACCCTAATTACTCGAATAAAATTGAACTAATCATTTAAATAAAGAGATATGTATCTTACATTATGACGTAAGATTGTTTACGAAGAGTAGTTAAGCGTATCATAAAGAAATGCCTTTTAAATCTTGTTTCAACATTAAGTTTACGCGATATCTATATAGTCTAATTTTTATCATAGTTATCCTTGAAATTGGTTCCTTATCGTTTTCTCTAAAACGCTTTGTTTACATTTTGTAAAACTCTACGGGATCACTGCCTCCATGTTTCAGATTTTTCATA
>JAUTXX010518944.1:0-11524 GCA_032273605.1 Panulirus laevicauda | reverse complement strand
CTCCACAAGATAATGATCAGACATCCCTCCAGTTGCACCTCTCAGCACATTAACATCCAAAAGTCTCTCTTTCGCGCGCTTATCAATTAACACGTAATCCAATAGCGCTCTCTGGCCATCTCTCGTACTTACATACGTATACTTATGTATACCCTAATGAATGTTGTCTTTCAGAGATTATGGAATATTATCAAAATTTAAGATATTAAGGAAAGTATTATGAGCTATTGAAACAATCCACGGCCTTTTAACTCAGTGCTTTATCGACATTTAGATGTTGATGTGACACTAAGGCCTTTAAATCTTCATCTGCCATCTACATTTAAACTAAGTCTGTATCCAGTGACCCTAGCAGGTGATTGTTCCTGAAACTTACCTTGGTGTGCTTGGAGATTAAGTCATGTTCCATTGTTATTTTTACAATTACTCTTCATGGTCTCTTGACATGTTCCTACATATTGGTTCACTGTTTTCATCGTTTGGACCTTATACAATCTCATGTGTATACTCTGCTGAGTAAAGCAGGGCCTGGGTGGGAGTGAGCATGCAGCATTTTCCCACTGTGGTTGTCTCTTGTAATCCCAGTAGTGTAAAACTCCCTTCCCTTCATGTAGAAGTTGTTAATCATACTAATTTTGCATTCAGTTACTGCACCCCTGAGTTAGCAATGACACCTCAAAAACAATCTTTGGGTTTCGTGTCTTCTTCATCATTGTTATATATGAAGAAGTGAGTATCATTTGCAGCACATGAGGAACTAGAGATTTAATGATCTTTTAATGCTGGTAAGGCAGGAGGCAAGCTTATTTGTGAGTACAGCTTTAGGACCATAGTAGTCTCTTATTTAAGAGGTGCAAAAGGAACAGATTAATTTTCAGCAATAGTTCTCATGTGCTTGCATAGTACTGTATTTTTTCATTTGTGTGTCATAAATTACAGCACTATATTTCTGTGTGCCCTATGGCATATATGTTGTAATATTGTTTAGTTTAATTCAGCAGCACTTATTTTACTACCTATTATTACACTGTCATTTTTCTTTTCTTTGAAGAATCTGTAATAACAAAAAGTGATTGAGCTGATCCCTGGTTGTTGTAATGGAACTTAATAAGTTTTCATTAAGTTGAATGAAGGGAAGGCTGATCTAAGAAACCATATCCTGGACTGGCAGAAGTGAACACTCACTAAAGTTATTGTAAGAACTGTACTGATGATGAAGTATAGAACCTTAGAGAACCTTTAGGGCTTAATTTTTCAGATTAATGAGGGTTAGCTTATTGCTTGACAAAGGGGAAATATGAATACCTGATCTTATTGATGCCCAGAGACCCAAAGTTGGTGAGGAAAATAGGGAGATGAATAAATACTGAAAGGAGAGAGAGAAATTATCATCCGATCTATCAATACCTACAACAAGATTATTCCAAGAGGTAGGGCTAGTACAAAGTGCTCACTGCATATTTTATTTGGTGAATACTACTGTTTCTCTGCTGCCACACACATTCCATAATTATCAGTCGTGCAGTTATCTTGAACTGACTTCAGTTATCACTCATTTACAATATCTGGATTTCTTTTAAATGTTTCTGTGCTTATTCCATGTATGTTTCTTATTTTTTGTGGTAGTATAGAGAAAATCTTTTCAACTTTTTTTTTTTTATGGATGTGCACATTCTGATTCATATATTTTATGTTCTCCTTGCATGTCAGTGAGCTTGGTATAATGTTGATTCTGGGTCGTGGTTGTAGAGGCTGGTTCCATTTGAGACCCACAATACTGAAAATGGTGGATGGGTATTTAATAATCAAAAAAGCCAGCTTCTCTTTATGGCTTGGTGGCATTGCTGGTAGCATATCTATCTTTCACTATATGAGCAGTGGTTTGAGTCCAGCTGTTAGAGGTGTTAGGTATGTGCAATAGGTATGAGTGTTGTTATGCACTTATATCATTACCTTTTCATATTATATTGTTTGTTTATTGTATTAATACCTTATGAAGCCTTAGTTCTTATTTGATAGTGGAAACACATCACGTCCTGTCTAAATTAATTCATAATACTCATTTGTCATTGTATGTCTTTTTTTTTAAGTGGGTACTAATGTTGTATTACACCTTCCTTCTTGGACATTTTGGAATGTCTAGCCATTGATATGGAATAATGCGTGATAACAGAATTATAATGGTGCAGAGATTGGATTCATGGGAAAAGGTACTCATCTGGTCATCAGAAATTAGCTTGGAAGTAAAAATAATTAACTAATTTGCATTGCAATTAGGTGTCTCGAGTGCCAGTGCTGAGTTCATACTTACAAAGGGTTTAATATTCACCAGTGTTCCAGTCAGTGTTGACATAGTAACTGTATAATTTAGTGAGCTTGAAAGAGAGTATTATGTAAGGTGATTGAAAGTGTTATTGTTAAAGGGTATATATGGAGCATTGCAAAAATATTTGTGTATATTTTTCCCACAAAGTGTGATGTCACTCTGATCTGAAGATCTTGAGATTTGTTCTATGGTTTTCTCTGTTTTTATAAATTGGTATGTCCTGCACTGAACATATATTCATCCATCATTGTTAATCTGTTATGCCAGAAAAAGAAAATTTGATTACTGATTCATATTATTATGTTGCTTGATGAAGCTGTTACATATTATAAACAAGATTTATACTTGCAGCACTCGCCTTGGATCCCCTTCTATGCGCTCCTCATCACCCTCTCAAAGAGTGCGTACAGCTCCACATTCTCCAACTCCTGGCACAACCCAGGGCATCAGTAGAACCCCTCCATCCAGCCTCATCGGGCAACCATCAGTACCTCACACCTCTTCTGCTGCTGTGTGTAAAGAGTCGGGGGATGGCCAAGGCACAGTTAGTTCATGTTCTTCTTCTGTTACATCGGTGACACCCACATCTACTCCCACTCCTCCACCAGCTCAGTCATCACGAGCAGGTAACACATCTGAAAAGTATCTCTTGTATTAAATTGTGAGAACATAGTATTTATACCGCAGACAGTGAATTGATACTTTACATTTGAGAGATAGAAGCTTATGCAGATTTATTACATAAAGTATTATGAATAAGATAAAAGTTTATGGAGATTTATTGCTTAAGTGTTATTACCATGAGATTTGAACTAGATTGATTAAAGAATGGTGTAAAATTTCTGATTTATGATAAACCAAGAAGTCAGCCATCCCTACCACTCTTCCTCAGATTTTTTTGCTGTGCCAATCTAACTGTACTCTTCAAATAGATGATTACAATTTGGTAGTTACAGCAAAAAAACATGGCAAGCACAGTCAGCAGTCAAATATTCCAGCTGCTAGACTTCGAAGATGGTGTATCTTATCCATTTTCAGTTGTTTGTTTCATTTCAGAAATTCTAAGCATTTAACGGTGCACCTAATCAGTTAGGCTACTGAAGTGGTCATGAGTTCCTTATACTGGTTAAGTGATCTTTATTAAACTTTTAAATTTTTACTATGTACATCGTAGAGATTTTGTTTTTGGAGTTTTTTCAGAGTGTTGGCAACCATGAACATTTGTTGTGATTGTTAGGCCACCCAGTCTGATGTTTTTTATATGTGTTTTGTGTTATCTCATGCTTCCTAATGTTTTTATTTTCCTTTGTGGAAGATGTTAAAGATTTCTTAAGTGGCTGTACTATACCATGTTTTTGGATGCTGATGCTCATAAATGAAACATGTAGAAATGTGTTGCAAGAGATTGGGAAACTAATTTAACGGATTGAGAACTCTTTTCTCGACAGGATTGTTCATTGATTGTTCCTATCACTCTTTTTGTCCATTTATTCCATATTCTGATGTGTCAACTCAGGTTGCACTCAAAATTATCTCATATCCCTATTGTATTGGTGATAAAGGCAAAGATACACCATGAGGTCTTAAGATTTCATTGCTTGGAGTTTTTTTCTGAGGTATCCAGGGAAAACTGAGCAGGAGGTTCTCTCTCCATGTGTACTCCTTATGATCCTCCATGGAATTGTTGCTAATGGAACTCCAATGGCAGTTTGGTTGTTTAAGCTTTGCTGTATACTGGTAATTTCTAGCATATTGCTGGTGTGGACATAATTGAGATTTTCTTGTAGCGATTTGCCGTATGAAGAGGAGATTATGTCCTGACAGTAACAGATTCCAATGGTTAGTAAGTGATGAAGTTTGCTGGCTGCAAGGCACCATTTCAACCCCATGCAGTGATAACATAGACCTATTTGGGTTGAGTTCAAAGAGGCTAACTCCCCATGAACACATGCTATTTTATGAGTAAAATTATGATGTAGCCTACCCTCTCCTATGAACAACTGCTGTTTCTCAGATGCTCATAGGGTGCTACCCATAGTAAAGGAATGGTTTTCTGTACTTCAAAACTTACATGTTTTTTCACTTTAATGTGTTAAGGTCTTTTGCTTATAGTCAAATTATTCAAGTTTTGCTGATGGAGTGTTGCCACTTGAATTTGAGAGAATGCTTGATTAGTAAATCGTTTGTTTTAAGATCGTGTTTCTACCATCTTCGATTTTCAGATAATGGTAATAAGAAACCAAGCTGTAAATAGATTTATAGATAGTTTCCCCTTTCTTGAAAGCACTTTACTGTATATGTTTTCTGATTATATGGCAAAGGTCCTTCTGCATTTGATATATGAAATTAGAAATGGTTTATGATTCCTTTTGGTTCAGCTGTAACACAGGTACGAGTCAGTATTTCTTGATAATTTCAGTTTGAATGAGGTTTATTGATGAAGATGTACTAAAGCTTTTTCATAGATTTTAGAAATTCTGATATGAAAATTATGGCATTTGGTAGAAGAGCTCTGTTGTAGATGAGAATATCCATCAGTTACTGAGATTGTCATTGAATTCATAATGAACTTAGTTTTTCAATTCTTGATTGTTGTTTTCATGTTTTTTCAATTTCACAAATGGGACTTTCTAACACCAAACAGGTTCAGGTGAAAATGAGTCTGAGGTCAGTGATGATGAATGGCCAGGAGATGATAATGAGCTGGGTGAAGTTGGTGATGGCCAGCGGTCAGTAATCATGCATATTATCTCCCAGTTGCGTCTTGGAATGGACCTCACCCGTGTCACTTTACCAACGTTTATTTTGGAGCGTCGCTCTCTTCTTGAAATGTTTGCCGACTTCCTTGGACACCCAGACTACTTTGTCAGGTAAGGACTTTGAGAATGATTTGACAGAATTAGTTACAGTGATACTGTTGTTACGATTATGACATACTTCCATATACTTCATCATGTTATTCAGTTTATTCCCTTCTTCCCATACACATCACTATTTTACCAAGTAACTCATCTTTGCCATGTCCCAGTTACAGTTGTACTCAGATAGACAGGTTTGACACAGCTAAAACAGTTGTGGCCATTCATCCAAAGTATGAGATTTTATTCATCATTGTTTGTAGTTTTTTATCTTTCAGCTATCAGGGACTTATGATGTTGATGGGCATAAAAGTTTATGTAAATGTAACTTAGGAATTGCTCTGGAAGCTTTAGTGAATTAAGAATTTTAATTGAAGAGTGAGCCAGAAACTTGCTTAAAGGAGTACTTGTCCCTTCTCTGATTTTTGGCTTTGACTGGTCATGACTGGTCAAAGATGAGAGTAGTAGAGATAGAAAACTTGCATAGTAAAAATAGAATTAGGAGGATAGATAGAGTAGAAAATGAATTTATGAGAGGATGTATGACGTGAAGAAACCATTAAAAAGGCACACGAATGAAAGTCTTTTAGGATGGCATGGTTAAGAAAAAAAAATTGGCAGGTGATAGGTTGTTTAGGATGATAATTAGTTTTACATTGGCTATCACTGGTGGCTTGATTGATACTGCAGAAGCTTAGACAGAGAAACAAACATAGCTGTTTGTTGGTAAACTAACATGGCTGCACACAGGGACATAAGACGTTCATATGAGTTTTGATAAGAGGATGTACCACTACAAAAACATGTCAGAGGTAAAATTCTCCACTAAATGATAGTTTAGCGTTAAAAGATTAAACTCCTGTGTAGTAGTTGGTTGGCAGTTACTGATTAAGGATGTATATTACCAGTACTACCCACCTGGATATTGGGAGGGTTAGTGATGCTTGCAAGGCGAGCAAGCACTAAAGTGGTTGTCAAGCTGCACTCCCTTGACCCAGGTAGCTGTCATGTTTTTCTGCCTCACCCAAATGTGGGATACAGGTATTCTCTCCTCATGCATGCATTCTCTCCTTGTCCCAAATAACAGGACAACTTTTAACTCACACAATTCATTCTTTGCTACTCTAGACTTTCCTGTGGTAAGCTTTTTGCACTAGCCCTGCCTTTATACATAGTGGTAGGAGCAATAGATAGTAGTAGAGTAGTAGGTAGGAACATTAGATAGGAGCTTTGGGTAGAAACATTAGGTAGAAATAGTAGGTAGGAGCATTAGCTGGTTGCATTAGATAGAAGTAGTAGGTTGTAACAGTAGGCAGGAATATTTGGTAAACATATTAGGTAGAAATAGTTGGTAGGAACATTAGGTAGGAGCCTTTGAAAACACTGACTAGAGTTGCCATCTGCCAGTGGCCTTTTAAGGGTGAGGCACTAAAGGCTAAGAAGCAGCACTGGAGTTTAACAGTTATGGAGACTTTTGTTGTAACCACCCCCACAATTGAGGGAGTTCCCAAAGGGAACAGGCATTAGAAATATTGATTGATAGATAGATAGATAGATAGATAGATAGATAGTTCATGAATTATAAGATTTTCTGATGAAATGTACATTACAAGAGAGGTAAATTCAATAGGGACATATTATATGGAATACATGAGTTCCTGAATATGGTACCACAGCGGAAGGGTTGCATATGATCAGAACCCCATGTCATCCTAACACTGACCTGATGCCACCATCATAGCAGGTTGTGATGCCTTGGCACTGCTGGTAGGCTATGCTCAAACTTCATGCTAAGATCTTCAAACCTCAGAGCCAGTATAGTTAAAGCAAGCATATTGAAGTCATCTTGATGTCCCAACCCACTGCGCTTTTCATAACTCGATGTTGAATCTTCTTTATTTGGCTCACCTGCTTCATTGTGAGGCCAACATAGAAGAGTTGGGAACAGTACTCAAGGATGGCTGGGATGTATGTGAAGCATGCATTGACCATGTGTTGTGGGGGTGCATTAGATTTTCTGAAGGTGTATACTATGTGAAGAAGTTTGACTGGCCTTGAGGTGATGCTGTTGACATGGTCTTTCCATGAGAGGCTGTTGGTGATTGTGACTCCCAACAATTTTCAGCTCTTCACTACTGGGATGCTGTTTTCAGTTAGCACTAAGTCCGGGTAGACTTGGGGTTTCTTTAGAGTAAAGATGTTCAAAACTTAGCACTTTTGTATGTTGATAACCATGTTACTGAGGCTCTGGTATGGAGTTCGTGGGTGACTTGTTGCAAGGTGATGCTTGTGCTTACTTTTTCAAGTGGGGATACCTCATATATAGTAAGGTTGTCAACATGCTTGAGTTGTCTGTTGGAGTCTCACAGCACTGTTCATCATGACCAGGAAATGCAATGGGTCCACACACAGCACCTTGATGCTGTTCTGCTTCACTTACAGAGCTTCCTGGTGGGACCGCAAACTGTCTGCAACCAGTCACCAAGGAAACTGCAGAACCAGCAGAGATGTTTGGATTGCAGTCCAAATTAAAAAAGTCACTGAATGACAACTGAGTGGTTTAAAAGGTCAAATCCTTTCTAAAAGTCATACATAACCAAAGAAAATAGATTACTGGGCTTGTCAAGGCCTGTGTGCGTATCATGAAAAAGATGAACAAGGTAGTGCATGGTAAAACATTATTTCATGGTATCATGTTGTCTGAGGCCAATACAGGGAAAGATGTCATACCTGATCACTGGTGCTACAAAGCTTTCAAAGGTCTTAGTAAAAAGTGGGAGTAAGGCTGATGGGTGTGAGTTTGTTTGAGATGTTGGGGTAAGGTTTCTAAGATATTGGGATGATGTTTGCTTGTTACATAGGAAAGGAACATGTCTTTCTCTGAGAACTTTGTTGTATATGTGGGTGAGAGATAAGCTCAGTTCGGTGGTAAACTCCTTTATGAATCTGATAAGAGATTATCTGGAGGTATGGCCATGTTGCTTCTCAGATGTTAGAGATGTTTGGCCACATCCCATGTTTGCAATTCTTTGCTTCTTTCCTATACCAGAAGGTATGCAGGAAGAGAGTGCCTGTGAGGAAGTGTCTATTGATTTGCTTTGTGAGGCATTGGTTGTTAGGTGCACTGTCCAGGCTTATTTTCCAGGACTTAGATGTGTGATTTGTGAGGACTTCTACCTCCCAATACCAGCCTCCTTTTTTGTTGTTACACAGGATTGGATGCAGAGTTATTCTGTCTCTTCAGCCTTTTTCTCGCAGAGTTAGAAATACTGGAAGTGTTGTTTAGGATGAAAATCACCCCTCAAGCCATGGTAGGCAGCAAGGAGTAATTTGGCTACCTAACCTTGTGGTCCCACATCTTGACCATTGTTGCACAAGAGACAGTGGGGTAATGGGACCCCCTAGTCCGGAATAATCTCCCATAGTTTGGTCATATAGGAGGATGGATAGGTTAAAGAGTTTTTCTTTACATTTGACATTTAATGAGGTGCTTAACACAGACACACTGTTATCTTCTACTTCTTTCTACAGATAGATTTCCATTTATATCATTTACTTTATGCTGCTAATTTTCCTTTTTTGATCATCAGTCATTACTTTATTCCCAGTTTTGAGGAGAGGATCAGATACATATAGCTTCTCTGAACTCTTTCATACATGTTTTCCTTTTCATTTGGTGGTGTGAATTATGCAGTATTTTTATGGTGTGGTAATGTCAGTGTTGTTAGTATTGTAATCTGTTGGTCTGTGCAATCTAACTTCATTTTCCATGAACCAAATCTCATGACATTATATGAGAGATGAAGCTTTTATCAAAATGTGAGCTAGATTTGATTCTGGCAGTTTTAGTCCTATCTGTTCTGAAATAAGGAGACAAAAAGGCCCAACTTTCTGAGTTGATTATAAAATTTAGATTGTAACACATCATATGATTAGTACTGAAAAGTAATACTGATCTATGATAATCATAAGGTTTCTAACTCTACCTCATAAGAAATGAGCCAAAAATAGGTTAATTTTCAAACATGAACAAAAATAAGGTTGTAATACATCATATAATTTACCGCTGTGGCTGGGGCATAGAATACTCTTAAAGACAGAGCTCTTCATTAATAAATGTATGTTTTACCACCTGTGATGTTTATCAGACTTATTGAAATGTGTTAGTTAGTTAACTTTTTTCTTGTTAGTTAGCATACCTAGTACATTTTGTATATCTATTGATTCCACACTTTCTTATCAGTATTCCAGCATTTTTCTCTTTAAGTTTTACATTTTATGCATGAATGATTATAATTGTTTCTACTTCATCATTCCATAGTGTTTTCCCCTCTTGATCATTCCAGACATCCATACTGCTTAGCAGGTGTTTCACTTTTGTGCTTCCAGCATGATTTTCATTATTATCTTTGTTTCAGAATTGGTGATGCTGCTACCCAGGAAGAGCGTATACAACAAGTGGTGAAGTGGTACTTAACTAGTATCCATGTTGGACGTAATGGTTCAGTGGCAAAGAAACCGTACAACCCAATCATTGGAGAAGTTTTCCACTGTAGTTGGCGTGTTCCTCAGGACCCCAGTCCTCCATCAGTATGTATAACATAATAGTGGGTTACAAAATGTGTTTTGATTATCTGTTTTATTTAAGTTTGATCTTCAGACCAGAAAGGGATTATTTATTTATTTTTTTTGTGTGTTTAATGTGTAAGTCTTATCATTATGTTTTAATGAACTTTGTTGATAAGTAACTTTTGTCATTTATGGTGATGCAATCCCACCTCAATAATAGAAGATTCCATAAAAGTTGTTTTTTGTTTTTCATACAGTTTCCATTCAGTCACCTTTAACTCTTTTACTGTTTAATCATTCTCATTACTCCCTCTCAGGGTATGGCTTGTGGTATCACATGACTATGTTATGGCTTTCACTCATTTGAAATCCTAGCCGATATTGGATTTCACTAATTTCCCATAGATGTTCCTATGAGCCTCTTGACATAACTGGAAAAAAATATTGTGCATTTTAGTCTCCCATAGATCATCGTGGAAGGTACACATGCATTGGTTTGGCATGTTATTCCATGTTCACTTCCAACACTATATGATACACAGGGCAATTGATGAATTAAGTGATGAAGAGGAAAGTTTATATACAATACAAGTGAGGTAGACTAGGAAGAGAAATATGTGTCTGTAGAGGGCATAGCTAAAACTAGAACAGATCTAGAATATTTGAAGGCATATCTTGACAGGGGGTAGAATACTATCCTTGTATTCCTTTATGTCTTAGAAAGCACTAAAATGGCAGAAGCATGAGCTTAGGAAGCCCTCCCTTCCTAGTATTACAGTTTTTGAAAGTTTGAACAGAAGAAAGAGCAAGTGAGGAGTGCTTATCCTCCTAAAATACTCAGACTAGGATGGCTGAATGTGCATGGATGCAGTTAGGTTGAGAAAAAGGCAGATATAGGTTGTATGATTGGGAAGAGGAACCCTGAATGTTCTGGCTGTTAGTGTAAGTAAGCTCAAGTGGAAGGGAAAGGAATAGTGCTGGAATGCCTGGTGTTAATGTGAGCCTGAGAGCAAGGAAGTGGGGGGACACTTTTGCTGTAGGTGGTTTTGTGGGCAGCAGAGAGAATAGTTTGATGATGTCATCTCTCTGGGAGTCTCTGATTAGCTTAAGGTGGGCTCAAAATGAGCAAGCTGCTGCTACTTTATTGGAGGATAATGATGGGTAGGGAAACCAGTGTTTTTCCACTAAAAAGACTGGGTTTGGTCATAACCCCAATTTTCGTTAAATAACATTTTAGAAAATCTCACATGTTACAGGATGCTCCCTTGGAGAGAAAAGGGTTTTTGAAATTTCTAAGCCTACATTTCTATAATTCAGTACTTAACTGCATCATAAAAGTAGCAACATATACATGGTAATGGTAACAGATGGAGTGAGTGAATTGTTTAGGGCGAGAGACGTTTAAGGTGAGATACTGGGGTAATCTTGTGTGAGTGGTGAAGTGAAAAATAGTTTCTAGTAAAAGTGAAAAAATGGGCAATGTGCATATTAGTGTTGAGGCACATGCTCACTTTAGCATAATGGACATAAGCTAAGGATGCATGTGAATAAACTAACAGATGAACACTTGATTTGCTCCCTGTAAGCTGGAATGGAATTGAAGATGAATTAATACTGATACATTTTGGTTGATTTTATAGATGATTTATTATTAAACAGAATAATAACTTCAAATTTCTGCGCTACCTCGCTGACACGGGAGACAGCGACATAGGTTAATAAAAAAAAAAAAAAAAAATTTCAAACTTCTGTGATGTGATTATTCAATAGA
>JAUTXX010518933.1:0-11524 GCA_032273605.1 Panulirus laevicauda | reverse complement strand
TATATGTATATGTCTGTGTGTGTATATATATGTATACGTTGAGATGTATAGGTATGTATATTTGCGTGTGTGGACGTATATGTATATACATGTGTATGTGGGTGGGTTGGGCCATTCTTTCGTCTGTTTCCTTGCACTACCTCACTAATGCGGAAGACAGCAACAAAGTATAATAAAATAAAATAAAGTAAATCATGTAAATACAAAGCACTGTAAACTGCCCTTGGGTTTTCTCAACCTATTCTGAACATTACATAAAACTGACTCCCTTTTTTTTATGCAGTTCATCCTAACATTTAATCTATGCTTTCCAGTAGATTCAATTTGTATGCCCTTTACAGTCTATCATTCCAATACTGCATCATCATAGTATGCAAATTAGTGTCTAAACCTTCCAGTAATTTCAATGTGCACCTCTCATATAAAGTCCTAATGAATCCGGTTTAGAGCTTTCAGCTTCTCCCACGAATAAAGATATGTTACTAAAGTAATACTGGTGGCAACGGACCTTTAGACATCATCTAGCTCATTAACTTCTCTAGCTTAACAAGGTGATACTAGTGCGGATTAATATTCCAATACAGAGAAAGTAAAGGCTTTGAATTCAGCAGTCAACATTTAGTTTTCCTTCCCTTCTTTTAAAAAGTTCTCAATATCCAATCTATCATCTTTGCATATCTACCAGATCCTATGTAGCATTCTTCATACATGAAATCATTCATCATGATTCTTACATCTTTGAATCACATTTTTCATTCTATGAGCAGACCTATCTCCATTCTATTGTATAAATTAATTGCCCCGACTTCTATGTACCTTTAGTTTTACCCAATAAACATTGTGTTTTTATGACTATATAAAATCTGGATAAGTGTTTGCAAATTCTTAGTTTTCAGTATGGTTATAGTGTGTGTTAATGTCTATCTCAGGTATGAAAAATAGTAAGGAAGAATTTATACTTCCCTTTGGATCAGAGATTAGAACTAGCAGAATTATCTTTCACTCTGTGGAATGTGTTTGTTGGAAAATTATAAATCCTGCAAACCAGTAAGCCACTCATTCCCTTAATATATATCAATTGTACTACCATTCTATAGTTGCATCTGTAAAAGATCTCCTATAAGTCTGTGGAAATAACATCAACATTCTTTATTCTTTAACAGCTTCTAGGAATCAACAATGAAAATGGTCAACAGCTATGAAAAATACCATTTTTCAATTACAAAATTCATGTTGTCCATGCTTCTGTTGGTTGTCAATTCTGTCAATCTGGTCAATATCCTGCTTCTTCCCATTAACAAGCAAAACTAATAATAAAAGCACAATCTTGCAATTCTTGATCCAAAAAATCTAAGAATATACTTAAGTTATATACATATGCATGCAAAATGAAGCTCACAAAACTATCAACATCTCGTTTTTTGCATAATTGTACTAAAAAGCTTCAGTGGGACTAATTAATACCTAAAAAAAAAAAGAGCAGCCCAAACTAAAAACATGCCTTTCTCTACATTCACACACACAAAAAAAGGATAATTCTGTCTATATCTATATCTCTGATGCCTGTTCCCTTCGGGAACTCTCATGAAGGGGTGGCCAGAGCATAAAAAGTCTCCACTTATCCCTGTCCTTACATGCCTCCCTTACATACACCATTCCATGCATTCTTCCACTATTTCTCTCCCTCCACCATATTTGCCCATATCACAGTTGGTCTCCTTGTAAACTCCCAGTACATTCTTTCCACATGCCCAAACCAACTTAAACTGTTACGTTTCGCCCATTCTACCACTCCCTTTGCATTCCCTGCCATACCAAATCTCTCATACACCCTTTTATTTCTTTCTTAAATCAATCCAGCCACATCACATGCTCTTCTCAAAAAGTTTATTTTCACAGACTGGATTCTCAACCTCTATGACACATTGCAAGTCCTGTTTAGGCTGCATAAATCAGGGTTGGGAGGACTATGCTGTCCCTTAATCCTCCCTTAACTTCCAAACTTACATCTCAACCCTTCAATACTCATTCAAGGGACCCAATAACTCTTCTACCTTCTACTGCTAGCTTCCTTATCTCTCCCTCCATATCACAACACTTACCCAAGACAGCTCCTAGATACTTAAATTCTCTCACTTCTTCCAGTCTTTTTTCCCCCCATATCCAAAGGAAAATTTGGTATAATCTCTTTCACTCTATATGGTTTTACAAAATCTATTTTCACTCTGTTTCTTTTTAAACACCATTACTTTACTTTTATTTCCATTTACCTTCAATCACCTATACTTATGTACACCATAAAACACACTTACAACCTTCTGCAACATCTCCTCTCTCAACAAACAACACCATATCATCCGCAAACAGGCTTGCCACTAGTCACCATATCTCTGCCACACTCCATCTCTGCACCCATTTCATCTTTCTTATCACTTCATCCATATCTCTTATCACTCCATCCGTATATATATTAAAAAGCCACGATGACATCATGCAACCCTGCCTCAAAAGAAGGCTTTCACACCATCCAACAGTTGTCCCCCTATAACATATATCCTTAACACATCCCATACAGCATTCCACTTGTCTCTGTCATACGCTTTCTCCAGATCCATAAAAGCTGCATACAACTTCTTATCTTTCACTACATACTTTTCCACAATCATCTTTACTAAAAAAATCTTATCCAAACATCTCCTACCTTTCCTCAACCCCCCTTACTCTTCACTTATTCTGAATTCAGTCACTTGCATCAATTTGTCACTTAAAATTCTTGCAGACACTTTTCCTGGTATACTTGACAGACTTATTCCCCTAAAATCTATACAGACATCCTTAGCTCCTTTTCCTTTGAATAAAGGAACAATAACAGCTTTCACCCAATCCTCTGGCACAACCTTCTGTTTTCTTGCCAAATTACATTCAAGATATATCCACTCTATCACACTTTCTCCTCCATACTTCAGAATTTCAGCCGTAATCCCATCCACTCCAGGTGCCTTTCCTATCTTCAGCCTCATTATATTGCCCTTCTTACCTCCTTTTTTGCTATAGGCCTTTGAATTTGTATGCTCTTCCCTCCATCCTTCATACCCACGCATGTAACAACTGCTGCCTCTCCTTCTCCCACATTCATCAGTTCTTCAAAATGTCATTTCCCTCTTCCTTTAACTTTCTCCTTTTGACCCAGCAACTCCCCTTCCTTACTTTACTTCTCACATCATCATTTCCAATATAACATCCACCTCTTTCCTTTTTCACCTCCTTCCATCATAGTTTCTTATTATTCTGAAACTTTCCACTCAATTTCCTCCCAAAATCTTCATCTACTCTTTCTTTGCTTTCATCTATCAGCTTAACATTCCGCTTGCATATTTTCCATTCTTCCCTCCTCCTTTGCTGAACTTCCACCGGTACATTTCTATCACGCAATATACCATTTGCTTTTTTCTTCTCTTCCACAGCATTTCTAATCTCTCCTATCCACCATGCATTGGCCTTTTTATTCCTGTACTTCACAACCATGTATCCAACTGCTGATTCTACAACCCTTTAAAGTATTTCTCTATATATTCTAAACAACTCATTCACACATGACTGCATTCCTACATTCACTGCACTTCCATCTAAGATTTCAGTTACCTTTCTTTCATACTCCTCCCTGCATTTTTTTTTTCATTTTCTTGCCAACACTTTTCCCTTTCCATACCTCCACTTTTCCCTGATCCTCATCCCCACAAGAACCACGAAATGATCAGTCTCCAAAGAATCTTCTTACAAGTCTAGCATCTAGCACGTCCTTTCTCAATCTTTCATCCGCTGCCACATAGCCACTTAAAGCCTTTTGCCTTTCTCTTCCATCATTCTTCATCCATGTGTAACTTTGGATCATCTTGTGATGAAAAATGGTGTTTGCATGGAATAAATCCCTCTAAGCACAATCATCCTCCAGATGACTTCCATTCTCATTTACTCCAGGCACTCCCCATTTTCCAACTATCTCACCAGTTTCATTAAATCCCACTTTTGCAATTATATCAACCAATACGACCATGTTTCTCTCATTCTCAAAACCGTTTATACAGCCATTCAAATTTCTCCAGAAAAGCTTCATTTCATCCTTACCTCATACAGTCTTCATATTCACATAAGCATATACACATACTCATGCAGCCTTCACAATCCCAATCTTTCCTTTCACCTACACTACTGTTGACCCATTCCATCTATGCTCTGTAACACCCTCCCATACTCTTGTGGATGGCAGAATTGCACATCCTTCTTTTCCTCTTCCCTGAAAATTTTCACTCATTCCCATCCATACCACACAACCTTCCATGCCCTCCCATCCATGCTACAACTTTTGAACCTCTCCACAATCTCCCTTCTTTTACTATCACCAGTCATCCTACTCACATTCAGTGCCATCATCCTCAGTCACTTGTCTCTTTTAACCCTTGACGTAATTGGTAGACTCCAGTGCTGCTTCTTAGCCTTTTGTGCCTCGCCCTTGGCAGGTCACTGGCAGCAAGTAACTCCAGCGATGTGTTTCCAAAGGCAGCTAGGCTCTAAAATAGGTGACTGTCTATAAGTAATGTATTGCCCTTAAGTATCTGGGCAATGACTTCCCCTTTAGTTCCAACCCTAAGGGGTGTAATAATGTCACCATGAGAAGGCAGGGTGAGACTTGGATGCTCTAGTAAAAGTATCCCTCTAGGTGCTGAAACTTAATAAATTTTCCCAATTTTATGTTTCTTTGTACTTGTTCACCATTTCTTGCCTGAGGAAGATAGCAACAGTAACAGAAAACAAAGCCTTTAAGGGAAAATACTTGATTGGCTCCCTTTTCCATTCCTTCTTTTGAAAAGTATTAATACTGGGAGGGAGGATTTCCAGCTTCCTGCTCCTGCCCTACTTAGTTGCCTTCTGTGACATGCAAGATATGTGGATAGCACTTTCATAAATATAGTACCTTACCTTATACTAAATATAACAAAATTTGTATAAAAAACTTGTCTATAAATAAAACACTTCATACTGATTCACTCTATAAGCTCATCCACTCTGTAACATAGGATACATGTATGCATGCTCTTTTTCTGTATCATACACAATATACTTACATTTCATTTGGTCCCTAGCTTTGGTAACATGACCCTGAATATCACTAAACCTAAATGACCAATTCACAATATTCATTCAATCTTGTTTGTTCTACCTCCTTCCACAATTCACTTACTCTGCCTAAAAAATGCACATCATTTCTCCAATACCATCTACATATATACCCATATAACAGTTCGATTCACTGACTCGAACCAAATCTTGTGCAGTCTCTCTCCCATCATGACCTACCGTGGAACAAAGTACCTTATCATCGTGTCATCTATCACAATGTTAACTTCAAAATTTCATCTGCAAATCTTCTCAATTACATCATTTCCTATATTATACACTACTCTCATTCATCTATCTGTATCCTGGATAGACTTTCCGATAAATCCCTGCAAAGAGATATGCAAAGTGATCTTTTCGCAAATTTCTTGAGCATTTTACTCTACTGATACCTTGTTTTTTCTTTCCATGAAAAGCTTATCCATATATCTATTCTGATCATAATGTAAGAAGCAGATCTGACTTTAATAAACACATCTATGAAGTTCCAAATTAATTCATTAATAAATATTGTAAGCATCTGGTACACCAAATGAAGATAATGACCAACATTAGATACTGGCACATGTGCAGAGGTAACACAAAAAAGAAGTCCCATTTCAGAGGAGAATTCACTATATGCAGGCAATGTGCTACACTGATTCAACAGGTAGTCATACTTTATTCTGGCTTAAACAATGAATAGTTTGCAGAAAACATTTTACAAAAATTTAATTCCTACATTCTTTGCTGTGATCAGAGCATCCTTCATCAGAACCTTCCATGGCGTGGCAGAGGAGACGTTGTAAAAAGAGTAAGCAGCTTTCAAAGACTTGTACGTTGGATGATGCATAACCGTTGATGGCAAAGTATAGTAGCTCACAAAGTCTGGAATATGATGATCTTTATTAAAATTGACTTTGCAGTCTCTGACTGTTAGTGAAATAAGTCTATACAGTTAACTTGGTCCATGATTTGCAAAGTCTTAAATGATCTTGAGTGGTATGCAAAACATGTAAACACTGAACACATGAGCAGCAATAACACTATATGAAAAATATTCTAACAAAAACTGTTAGGTGCTGGACTATGATTAGAAGCCTGAATACATGACAATACCAAAAAGAACCTAATGAAGCTAAAATACTCAAACAAAAAACTTTCTGCAGATATTTGTGGTGTCCTTGTTCATTCAAATTATGACAAGTTGGGACAAATCACAAGAAAAAGCAGCATTGGTGTTTATGTAATAAAAAGGAAAATTTTGTTTCTGAACTTAGCCAAAGCACAATTGTAAAGGCAATTCTCAAAACCAACATGTCATTTTAAACAGCAGACTAATATCACTTGGAAATCAAATTACCTGTGTAAAGTGTTCGTAACTATCCCAGACAATATGCTTGTGGATACAGCCACAATGGTAAAACCAGCCAAGCTCAACAAACCACAAAGCACAGATGACGTATGTGGCCCAACAAAGGCCAGGGGTACAGTGTAAACACGTACCCCTTACCCTTGGCTCTATTTCACCACTCAATCTCACACTAATTCTCATATTTGAAACTCCCCCCAAAAACACACACATTTAGTTAAGAATGGGGCAACGGTGCACATGTGACAGTAACAATATCTCTGCAGTTCCTCACAGTGTAAGAATTATGAATTATGTCTTGTAAATCTGAATTTTTTCTCTACTTGACACAAAGATCCAATAATTTCTGAACTACAGAAGTATGCAAATCAAACCAGAGGAAGTGAATATTGATTGTTCCTACATTCTGCTCAATAAACACGAGAAATCAAGAACCAGAACAATTACTTCAACAATCTCCCAATTATAAGAATTACAAACCCAACCAGAATGTCTTGTACCTATGGACTAGCAATGATCTAGATATCTTACAGCACACCAGTAATAGCCAATGATAAATATGGCAAAGAAGCTGGCATGAAGTTCGAAAAACTTTTCACTATCACTTTTAAAAATTCTAACAACAGGTTTGTTGTGCAACATCTTAATCCTTTTTATAAATCCTGATGGAATGTTATTGCTTGTAGTCATGGACAATGGACATAATGGAAATCCTCCTTTATCATAAATTCGTTTCAAGAAGGTGGAGTAGAGAGGAGGACTTCTGTCCCTGGGAAGTTGGAGGCAGAACATCTGCCCCAGGTGGAAACCTGCTCAAGACTCTTTGAGAGATTGCCCCATGACAGCCTGTGATAGGTTTTTTTTTTTTAAAAGAGTTAGTGTCGAGAGCATAAGGCACTATCTATGACTTCTTGTAAATCAGCAAACATAAGTGTGAACAAGCTTTGAAAAATTAGCTCAACTTGTATGTCAAGAGGCCATATGGTAGATGGAATGCTCTACACCCAATCTGTTTACAAAATCAGCAAGTTTGGTGATAAGCAAAAAATGAAGCACTTAAGTCTGAGTGAATAGTGTAAAGAGTGTATAACCTTCATGAAGAATGCTGTACAACATTCAGGGTGGTCTCCACTGTTAGGTTTTGTTCAGCCTCAAGCATAACACAAGTCATTAAAACTGCTGACTCTTGCAGTTCTCTTATTTATCGCTAATGAGCTGGGTAAGGAATATATCACATTCACTCAGGAACCTCCATCAAACATCCTCATGTGCCTCTGAGTGACATGGCCAAAGAACTCGAGTCTATACTGAATAATCTAAAGTAATCATGGTATTGAAATCTTGGGTACATATGTCTTAATACTAGAACCCAAAAAAGTATATAAAACAGAGTTCATCCTCATCAGTTAGTTTCTCAGCCTGCTACATGATGTACTATACGCTCAAGGTTCCAGAATAGTTTTAACACTACAGTCACTAAGATCAAGTTCATCACAAATACTAGGTCTAATATTATTCACAAGAAATAGTTTTCTGACATCAACGAGTGCGTTGTAATGTTAGGTTTAACACTGTCTACTTCAGGTCGAGTTTTCCTAGAATTTCTGAGGTCAAAGGGTTTTCTTTGACTTCTGAATTGTAGACAACTTCACATGTTGCTATTGGATTGGATTATAGAATCTAGGCTTATAAGCCAAACACTGAAGCTTCTATGGCTATTCAGCACTGCACTTCTATTGGCACTAGTCTATTAACTGTGGAGTCAAACTTCATTTAAAAACTCCCTTTTTGTATGCGACTTCAAGTATGGATGTTGCAAGAGTTAGAGCGAGTGTTAGTCTCTGTCCCTCCCTGCTTGATATAACCATTAAACACTAGTAGATAACTAACACTCTTTCTGGAACCATATATAGATATTAACATCTAAAACTAAAGATTACGATATGAATTTCTTAATGTAACAAATTCCCTACACTAGGAAGGGTTAATTTAGAATAACCCTAAAAAGTAAATGTCTGCTTACTAAAATCACAGCTTCTACATAAGAATAATTCACAAATAAAAGGAAATGCTCAACCTGATATAGTTTACATGTCTCTGCTTTTGGACAACAGAAATTTGAATTACTATGGCCTGAATCAGATGTGTGAGGTGAGCAAATGCTGGAAGTGGAAGCAGTACAGGTGATAATTAGCTGAAGTTAAATTAGTTATAATGCATTATAGTAGCTACTCTTTAAATTCCTGATCTTTAATTCAAGTGTACATTGTCGTATTGGGTCCCTAACACTGAGGGATTACAGAGAATCTCCTGGGCTTGCACTATTCCTTCACACTGGACTCCAACTGTTTCTGCAGCCTAAATCAAGGACCATCCTTAAGGGTTCAACTAAAAGTTCTAAGTTCTGTCTGACATTCAAAGGGGTAGTGCATGTCTGACATTTATAAGGGTAGTGCAGCCCCCAACAATGGTGGCATTAAGATTGGGAAATAACCATGGTGAATCTGTAGACTGGATGGAACTGTTAATCATAATAAGCATGTCTGTCCTATCAAATTTCTAAAAATCTGTCATGAGCCTTGATAACGTTATGGACAATGCCGTTAGTCCAAAAGGCATCCTTGTTAACTCCCAGTGATCTGCAGGGCAGCTGAATGCAATCCTTGGTTGATTGGCATCATCCAATAGTATTTGCCAAAAAGAGTGTAACAAACCAAAGGTGAAAAATTCCTTATCCCCTAATTGTTGAAAAAGTACACCTTGTACAAGTAAAGGAAAACTATTTGGGATAGTCACCCTTTTCTACCGTCTATAGTCTAACACAAGCCTCTAAGTCCCATCCTTCTTTGTACTAAGATAAGTGGGGCATTCAAAAGAAAGCTACCAGACTGAATTAAACCAGGTTGCAACATCTCATTCATACATTTATCTGCTGTCTGTCTTTGGGAATGAGGGAGTCTACAGTCAGGAAATTTGATTGAGCATGCACCAGGTTCAAGGGAAATGCAGAGAAATATAAAAAGTCAATTCTAAAGGTTCCCCTTCCAAACCCCACTGTATTCCTATAAACATTCAGTAAGTTTACCGGTTTAGAGTTAATATTACATTCCCATCATTGGGGCATTGGAACCGTTCCATCAAGGTAATGTGTAGAACAAACCATATCTTTTCTAGTGACAATTCCAAGTTCTCTGACCGGTGCTTGTAATATGGAAAAGTCAACTAGATAGGTCCCCTTGGACAAGGAAAGGTCCTTGTCATTCTACTGGCCAGGTAGAAGGACAGAGTTCCATCGCTCATCTCATGGGGCGTCGGTTCTACAAAGATTCTCTTTAAACTGAGAGTTGGGTTCTTAAATGCTGCACAAGAGACTTCTCATGCATGGAGCAGCTACTTTTACCACCATTTTCTTAAGAGTATGGAACTTAGTATCATGTCAAGTAAAAATGCCCCTTAAGAAACTCAGGATGATAAATATATCTCTCTCTTGAGTCCATACATACATATAAATAAGTAGGGAAATTTTCCTCATGCATTAAGCAAGAGTATGAAAGACCTTAACGTATTTGTTTTCTAGTGGGTTCCAGAGGGGGTACTAAAGAAGGATGTGTAGGTCAAGAAAAATCTTGATAATTTACCACAAGTTATCATTGATACCTTATGTCCCTGAACAACTACTAGGTTCTCGTATAGTAGCGATACCCATTAAAACATCTCTAAATTTTACCCAATCGACAACTGAGCAATGCATCCTTATAGTTCTAAGACTTGTAATTCTAGATTCTTTTTTTATTATACTTAGTCGCTGTCTCCTGCGTTAGTGAGGTAGCGCAAGGAAACAGACGATACTTTTCCTAATATCTTCAACAGCCTATCCCTAGGGTTGGGGAGAAAGAATACTTCCACGTATTCCCTGCATGTCAATGAAGGCGCTTAAAAGGTTTGGAATAGGGGGCTGGAAATCCTTCCCTCCTGTTTTAGTTTTCCAAAAGAAGAAACACATAATTGGGATAAATGAGGATTTTTCCCTCCAAGGCTCAGTCATCTGTTCTTGATGCTACTTTGCTAAAGCGGGAAATGATGAATATGTACAAAAAATCTTTAATGGCTGTCCGGACACCCCAGCTTCACTAAATATTCCAATGTCACATTCTTGTACTGATCCCTTATGTAGTCTTTTAATGCAATCTAATCTAATCAAGATGGCTTCTGCTCTAGTATCTATAAAAACCTTTACTGGTAGCTCACTAAGTTTGGCAAAAGTCAATGGCCCTGTAGTCCCATTTACAACTAAGTTCTGAAACTCATTATTTACTCATTGATCTTCTAGAACTGTGAGGTTTAACTAAATTTTCTGAAGTAAATGAACTTAGCTGTCTGTTGTCAGCTGGTTGCAAGTTCAGTGCTAAATCGGCTGAGCCTGAGGCTGGCTGAAAACTTCCCGTGAATCAAACTGAGTTGAGGGGTCTCCCATATGTTCGTAAATTTCCATGGATTAGAGCATGCTTGAAGTTGTCTGCAATGTCTCATGTTGTGCCGTTAAGCTTGGACAAGCAAATCTGTAATGTTCTGTCAGCTTGCAGTAGTAGCACTGTGGTGGTATGGGCCAATGGTTTTATGTCCGAGACATGTGATGCATAAGTGTGAATATGAGGATCAGTTGGCTGTCCCTTGTCTAAGCTGTCCTGTATAATTTTGAGGTTACAAGTATTAAGAAGGACCAATCAGAACCCTTACATTATGTTTCTCAAATTTTGATGGGATCTTACCAATCACAGCTATGACTGCAGTCTCATATCCTCCATATCTACATATGAAAGATGACAATTCTGATACTCAGGTATGCAATTCAATCGTCTTACTGACCATAATTCTGTGTTTTGCCACTGGTAGGGTGCCATTATTCATCAAGGATCGAGTCAGGTGCCTAGACTTTCATCTCTATGTTTCTACCTTGCAACTGTCAGTCCATCCATGACATACCCTTCAATGCCCAAT
>JAUTXX010518922.1:0-11525 GCA_032273605.1 Panulirus laevicauda | reverse complement strand
CTGAAGTATAAATCATCAGTAAGATGACCAACGGGGTTGGAGACCTCTCTTCGCCAAAGTAAATTCCCACAAATTATGCAAACATGAATGCATGTGATCCACTCCTACGCAAATGAGGTTGGAGATGATGACTATAGATGACAGAAAGATTAATCGAATTTTAGTTAGTTGAAGGGATAGGGAAAAGGACGCATGTTAAGGACAATTACAGACGATCCAGGGATATACTTCCGTGAGTCTTTCATTCAGTTCATCTTATGCAAGGAAATGACAGTCTTTAGAAGGGTTGCTGACGTTTGTCGACGAGGAATGTAAATGCAGTTGCCTATTCTATACGCAATGCCATCCCAAAGTTAACAGAGGGTCTCAGTAATTTTTTGTATGTTCAATCAAACAGGTTTCTCGTTATATACATTTCTATGAAACTAAACCAAGGGAAGTTATTCCTTCAAAAAAAATTGTTGTGATCACACCTACTTTCTAAACGTTTTACAACGGACGTCAGTAAATAATTATCATTAACTTATCCTTTTTATTCCATGTTAGAAGGATCCCGCTTGGTACACAGCTGCTTTGTGACCTCTTCTCTCGATTGGCTCACCTATGATCCCCAACTCATCTAATCTGATCAAGGTTCATTTGTTTGGCTGCTTTCCTTCCCTCCACTGTATATTCATGTCTACGTAAGCTGCACCTTCCTAGCCTCTCTACCTGAACGTTCGCTCTGTAGATCCTTAGCTTTACAAGTAATATGATCATCCGTCAGAGCATATGATATAAGATTAGCTTTCAATCATCTATCTTTAATAAAGAACTAGAACTGAAAGGAGTAGATACCAAAAGAAAAGCATCGAGAACAAAAGGTACTCGATACTGTGTAAGGTATTCGGTACTATGTAAGGTACTCGATACTGTGTCAGGTCTGTTTGTAAATGAATAAGAAGATGGTGGAGACCTGCCGTGTATGAAGACGTTAAAGCACCTCGATTTTCTTCACCCTAAGCACTTACGTGAATAAAAAATATTCTTTTGTGTTAACAGCTCAAGTAATCTCGTTTGACAATTGACCTTATCATCACCTTGACACCTCATTAGCCAAAAGGTAATACAATGGTGACATGACACGATATGAACTCGAATTTCAGCAGGTGATCTATGGAAGCCATTCGATAAGAAACATATGTGATATAGTGAGAAACTCATAGACATATTATATGGATGGTAGAATCTATATGGTATAGCTCAGTCTGGAATCTTGGTTGCGAATGCTGGAAGAGTTTCTGCTTAAGGTCTCTCGTTGCTTGTGAGTGCTTCATTTTCTTTTTTAATCTAAAGTAAGAATGGCTCCATGGCCGGGAAAATAAAAAGATGTATGTAAAGTCTGGACACCTGATTTCACGCAGAGGATCTGGATCCTCTTTCTTCTCGTTACGTCCTTTGTTTCTTTGATAATAAAGGCCACGTATGAGACTGAAAAAAAAATGACGATCACTTTTCTTTTTTCTTTTTCCTAAGCCATGTATTTCTTTTTCATTCCGTTATTGCTTTTGGTATTAGACTTTTACTAATTCTCCTCACAATGGAACATTGGCTATAAATCACTCTCCCATTTTTATTGCTCTTGGTCAATGTTTAATTTTCTTGTTTATTGTTACCCTTAAGTGTCCCAGATTTCTGGCTCGTATTTATTGTTCTCCTTTATTACCTGCTCCAAGTCGCTCCTCGTCACTATATTTCTTTTCTTATTCCTCGTCAGTATTCCTCATTATTGTCACTCGTTCCTGATCTCTCTTGCCTTGTTCTTATTGCTTCCTATTCTTACTAACCTTCGTTACCACATAACTTTGCCATCGCTTCATGATAAATCCCCTTCTATTCCTCATCTTTATCCCTCCTTATCATTCGCCATTGCTTCCTCTCTTATTCATTCACTGTTACTATATATCTTTCTCCTATCTCTTGTTTCATCGTAATCAAATGTTCCTTGCAGCTTTCCCATTCTAGTGATATTAGTGAATACGCCTCTTTACTTCCTTTCCTTTAGTGCTTTTCTGACCATTCTTCACCCCTTCTCGTCTTTACTTCCTTAGTAACATTCTACTTTTCCTCGTTCATGCTCTACTTTAGTGTTTTTTGTTATGTTTCATTTATAGTGTTCATTGCTAATGGTTTCGCCTTTACTAGTTTTCTTTATCAGCTTTTGTTATCTCTTGCCGCTACATGTTTCCTAAAGTTCCTTGTTGATGGCGCATCATGATGAACTGTTAACATAGATAATGATTTTCCAATTCGAGTAGCCGGAAGGTGTATCACAGATGCGTTATAGCGTAGACTTAATAGATATTTCACTTCAAATACACTTACTGATATTACTCAGACCTCCATAGCTATTGAATAAGTTTACAGGTCTTCCTCTTTGAAAAATCTGTATGTCTCTCTGCTCCTACCACATGAATCAATGAGTTTCTGTTCTCTTCTGCTATCTCAAACAGCCTCGGTAAAAACCAGTAGTTTCTTGCTGTTTGAATTCACTTGTATTTTCTTTACTACTTTCCAAAGGTAGCATTCTGCGATTTTTGTTGCTACGTCTCATCACTTGATATATGAAATGTTCGACAACTTTTGAATGCTTTTAGGAACAGTATATTACAAATTCACCGTAGCAACGAACGATGGGAGAAAAAGGAATGAATATCGTAGTTAATTTTCTGTACCTTGCACCCTCGTGCGGAGATTCATGTTACTTATTGACGAAGAGAGAGAAATCCTTGCAGCAGTTTCAGAGTTTGACTCTATATGTTGCTTCTATATATTCTGTTGTGTACACTCTATATGAACAGAAGCCGCTTTTCTACTATTACAGTAGACTTAGCGAGTACATTTAGTGTACCTGTATTGTAAAATTTCATTAATACATTTTATGTACAACAGAAAACATCCCAGATTTCTTTTATCTTCATCTATAAGTATCCTCATGTTCGGCTCTCATGTCATAATCTTCACGTTTGCTACTCTTGGTTAATTTTTTCGCCTGCATACCACTTGTCTCGAGAGAATCATTCTTATATGTAATCACCTTATACCCAGACTGTAACCCGGAGTTGGCTCTGCTATAAAAGTGGGGCCTCCTGTTCTTAAGTACACATATAGTAACGTTCCCTGCTGCTCCTCCTCCTTTGCTGCTTCCCAGTAAGCCAAAGACACAGCTGGCTATCTTCACAGTGCTGAAGAAAATCCCTCTAACTCCTCAGCACCCAGATGCTGCATTCTCTGCTTCTGTGAAAAATTCCCATGATTCTTGTCTTACGATGTTTGAGGCATGATCGAGAAGAAAACATATCTGTATCTTGATGTCAAAAGCAGCCATGATTTTTTTTCTAACGCTGCAAAGAGAAAGAGTTTTCATTATATCGGTGATCATACAACGAGAGAACTCCCTGACTCCAGTGGCAAATACCGATGCGAAAAATCACGAAAAATTGAACCCCTGCTTCTACATGTCTCCTTACGACGCGCTGCCTCATTTCGTTAACAACGGACGTAGCCTCTCGGTTTATAGTCAATAAGCAATTCTTTCATGAAACCTGTAAAACGGATCGATAGAAGAAAAAAAACCCACACCGCGTTCAGAATGCTTGCCCAGGTCATCACTGTTCTGCTCTGGTGCACCTGGTAGCGCCCGACACTAAGATGTTACTGACTTCTCTCACACGTCATTTACTTGATCGAGTCTGTCAAGCGTCACGGAAGCAATCGTCTGAGATGAGCAGCCGGTCATCCCTTGGTAGTTTGATCGTTAAACCTTGAAGCGGCCCAGCTAGCAAAGACTGTACCCAGAAAAATTGCACTGAAAGTTGAAATCGTTGTCAGGTTTGACCCATGATACGAGGAAGCACGTCCTGAGGGATATGTGCGGCCTCCAAAGACGACCATTAAAGAGCAGTTAAGAGGACGCACGTCCCGAGGAACAAGACAGGCCTCCGAAAATGACCATTACAAGGGAACGGGTTTCATATCCCTGCGAAAGGGACAGTTAAAAAAGTCTGACTGTTTTATCTGTCCCTCTCTGTCTATTTATCAGTCATCTGATATGATTTCTCTTCCCATTTCTGTAGTGGGTGGAGGAAAGGGTATTCCGTGAGTATGTACAGTCATACACCTTTATGGGACTGATTTGCATGAAGGGGGATCGATCCTTGACCGTAACGTGTCAGTGGTTTGACGTGCCACCCTGGCTTACAGATCAAGTGCAGGTCATCAGAGGACTTGTCATTGGTGTTGTGGCTGTCACCATCAGTTGATAGATTATGACACACGTCTCATTATACCGGACGTGATGGTACTGCCTTAACGTATATCTATGTGAATGGAGAGGTATTTCATATTGTTTAGCACGTCTTTTTAAATCAGGGATGAAACTTATATTATGCTTGGGGCATTGCCACAGTCATTGTCCACATTTTATAGTAACCTGCAAATTTTGTGGACAAAACTAACTTTCAAAGGTTTCTACTTAACACGGCGCTTGTTTAGTATACTCAAGTGATTAGAAATACTTGGATAAGATGGTGACTATTACAGCAATATTTATAGTATTTACACTTGGTGTTTTTCCATGTTGAGCAAATCCTTTTTCCCTTTTATGAATAAGGAAAAAAAAAGATTGCATATTTCAGCAGCGTGTATTTGAAGAGTGACCATACAGTAAGGAGATTCGAAGCATCAAGGAAAGTAATCCATTGTGTGTGCTGTTATATTCAATAGGTATCGACTTACATAGGGCTGTTGAGCCACCAATCATAACTCAAACATTCAGCATACATTACTGCAGTATGTGCATCCAACAAAGATCCTACCCCTATAGTTTTTTTTAAAAGATGACTAATTTTGATATATACTGTAGGGTTTTGACGTGGTAACCCAACTCTCTTTGTACACGTTTCTCAGTGTGTGTAAAACAAAGCCCACAATATAGAGCATAATGTTTTCGAGCAGTTATACTGTATCTTACATATTTTTGATTTCGAGAGTCGGAATCAGTGTACAGAGCAACGATCATAATAATCATTAAGAAATGCGTTACGCATTCAAGCTTAACCCATTCTACTGAGAAAACAGGAGTCGTAGTATTCATTCTGAAATCTATCGGATCTATCAGTAAAGATGACTTACATGTTAAGTGTACATAAGTCGATAGAGTTTATTGATATCAACATTTAAAGGTCATTATGCCGACATCCTTGATACCGTACGGCAAAATATGTAGCACAGCAATACATGTAGTATAATTAATAACACAGAACACACGAATAAAGGCCATTTGAACAAATGATAGCACTGAACACACTCTGGAGATGCGTCTGTCTTTGCCCAAGGGTAAACGTATGTACAAATGGAAGATCAGTTGGTGATCAGGGGAATCAAAGACTTCCTTAATAACTTTCCAGCCTGTTGGAAATGCTACAAAAACAGTGTTTTGCTGTCAGTAAGCATTTTCTCGCTTACACTGTGACCAGTTAAAGGTTTCAGCGTGTTGGGAAAAAAAAGATGAATATAACAAAGCAAGATTATCAAAAGAAGGAGGCTGGATGGGATGTCGTGATATGATCACATCTTTTTCCTTTAGCATAAGTACAGAGATTGAAAGAAATCATTTGATAAAGACGAAGTGATATTTTGTCATTATTGATATACGTAAAGCATATCATTGTCACAATAAGTACCCGGCATGGCATCAATGAAGGAAAAAGTTTAAACTTTTGATTTTTCATATTGCATAAGATACAAGAGATACAATAGCAGTAGAGGTGTGATTTATAATTTTCACACCAACCTGAGAGGAAGTACCTGTGATTTAGCACAAACTTCTCCAAAAACGAAAAAGAATATTTTCTTTTAAGCAGAATATCAATAAAACAATGAAACTGTAAAAATATGAATCAGTGAAGCGGAACTTGTACTTAACGTTTAACATGGAATCATGAAAGGATTCCGCTATGTACGTATGTGAGGAAGGGACTTAAATGACGATTAAATGCTGATGAATAAAGAAAAGAGAAAAGACTACTCCACAGGCGAAGCATTTTCCAGTAAACCACTCTTTCATGAACTAAGATATTTTTGTTTTGAATAATGTAGCCAAGGGACGACAAAGATGAGAAGAGGATGTGCTGACTGTGTTGCAAGGACACAAAAGAAGTGGAATCTCGAGAGTTATTCTGAGAGGTATGACTCTACGAATGTCCTTAATGCATGGGACTGAGAGCGGATGATGAACATAAAATTAAACTATATAACAAGTTTTCTGAAAATTAGAAAAGCGAAGGAATCACAGACACAGAAAAGTCCGTAGTCTGAAAAAGAAGTCAGTGAGGTGACTTGGAAAGATCAGAAATCAGGTTTTTATAGAGTAAGGTGATCCTGGACATTAGGATACGCTTGTGGCTGATTCAGTGCATCATTAAAATGAATTACCTTGAAAAACATATCGTGGTATTCACTGTCCTTAAGAAAAAAAAACGAGCTCAACATTAAAGATAACTAGGATTGATATGCTCGTAATTTCAAATTACGATGAACGCGAGGACAGATATTTAGGTTCATGGATAACTTATATGATAAATCAAGATTGAAATTCATAGAAGCATATGTCATAAATCTCTTAACGAAAGCTGAGGACATGATTACATCATGCGACGCAAAATTGATATCTTGGTTTATATCAAGGACGCAGCTTCTGTTTTCTTACGAAAGATGAAGAAAAAGAAGAGCTATAAAACAGTCTTATTAATTGGTGTTTTCAGGGTAATCACAAATAGTTTGAAGTCTTAAGATTTACTTTATGAAAACAGTATTCGAGTACCAACATGGGGGTCGATGGGACCGCTCTGGTATTCACTGAGAACGGCGTAAGTGATTGTGAGATAATTCTCTTTATATATATATATATATTCACCATTTCCCGCGTTGACGAGGTAGCGTTAAGAACAGAGGACTGAGCCTTAGAGGGAATATCCTCACCTGGCCCCCTTCTCTGTTCCTTCATTTGGAAAATTAAAAATGGGAGGGGAGGATTTCCAGTCCTCCGTTCCCTCCCCTTTTAGTCACCTTCTACGATACGCAGGGAATACGTGGGAAGTATTCTGTCTCCCCTATTCCCAGGGATGATATGTGATGGTGGTAGTTTCTGTAATAGTGATGCTGTCTTTGGCTGACGATGATAGGAATCTGGTGCGAAGGTAATGATGATGATGTTAGTGACGGTCATGATGATGATGATGATGATGATGACAGTAAGGCCATAATGATGTTGGAGATCTGATGGTGATGGTGAGGGTGGTGGCATCGACGGTGATGGTGGACATGGCTGGTAGCTACAGATTGTTCGTGATGGTGAGGGAGATGATACTAGGTTTATGGTGCATGGGATGGTGATGATGGGGCACTGGTGACTATGGTATGGCACATTTGATAAGTGATTGTCTTGCTGGTGTTTCTCATGTTGCGTTGCTACACGACAGTGTATAATGGGGGTTAGAAATTAGTTACGACGTGAATGACGGATGGTTGAGACTAATGGTATACATTATAGAGCAAGTATGGTTAGCGTAGACATGAAGAGCTTATTTAAAGAATGAATCGCCATGAACACATGATGCCTACAGCCATTAATGATATTTTCAGAGGTTCATTTCCCTCCATCATACGTAAAAAAAAGATAGATAATTTTCTAATACTAGTGCTGTACTGAGGGAAATTTTGCATTTAGTACTATTAAATGGGTTTTTATTATCTTTTTTCTTACGTACTAACGAAGAAACCAAACTGTGGAAATATTGAACGTAAACTGGCGTTCTGATCGTCTTCTTCTTCACCTGATCGTTCCACCTCAGGTCACTGAGTCTCTTGTCCTGTTTCATCCTTTGTGTTGCTCGGTTATACCATGTTGACAACAGTGGAGAATCTGTGATGGTTATTTTCTGGTTATCTGGATATTTTCCTACGATCCATTCTTATCATTATTTGCTCGGTAAGTTTTTTATCTATTTCTCATTATCTTGGAAGAAATATAAGCCCGAGTTAGTATTTTTCTTCTTAGGGACTTCAATTTGAAATAAAGATAATCATGTAATTCCAGAACTATTGCATGAGTGTTTAATCAAATTAATCTTTCTAAGTATATCGGTCAGATTTTTTGGCGAGATTCTGAGGTAAAATTTGTGTTGTTAACTCCAACGTTGGTTGGTGCAAGAAGTCTCCCAGCAAGGTTAACTATGCAGTCCTAGGATCGCTTTTCTATAGCTAGTGTGTCTTCAAGACTTTGACGCCAAGAGGGAACAGAGAAACGTGGGACCTTTTGAGTAATCGAGATCTTCACCGATTCGTTTTCGTCCATTATTCCTGATACAACCTCGATGACAATGATTTCTCGTTGGCGGAGGCCAGTAACCTCCTACCCTCCTAAGTCAAGTGAAAGGCCGCGGTAAGAAAGCTGATTTTTGGAGGACAAGATGATGATAATGATGATGATAATAACAACAACAATAATGATGATAATACTACTACTACTAATAATAATAATGATAATAATAATAATAATGCTAATAATAATAATAATGATAATAATAACAATAATAGTAATAATAATAATGATAACCAAATGAAGAAAGATGGGGGAAGAAGAAAAAAAAGAATAAGAAGAAACTAATGTTCCCCTTCTGTGTAGGGAGTCATAGATATACAGTAGGGCATTCACGGTCAACTGACTACCTGGAGTGGACACAAGTTGATTGACAAATATGGTGTACATAACGTACTGAACAGACGTACACCCAATATAAGTGCTTTCCTTGATATTTTCTCTTTATCTAAAGGACAACTAGATTTCTCATACATGTCCCACAAAATCCCATAAACTGTATAATGCACCGAGACGAAAAGGAATAACTAACTATGATACAATATCACGATGAAACTCAGGATTATAGAGGAGGAAGAAGGGCTGTGTCTTGTTCATTTTTTTTCATATAAGGTCAAGAAAAAACTCGACAAACCAAGATCTGATTACTTGAGCCCTTAATCAATAACTGTTTTTAATTTGTTGATCAGTTTTCTTTTTGCCTCATCTACTTGTATCTTATGGTCGGTAATAACAACAGAGTTCATCCAAGGTTTTCAACAAAAGGGATCGTTTTCTTCTTTATTTCTCTAATTGTCTTATGTCGAAAGTTGCATGACTTAATATACATCTACAGGAAAATAGTTATATCTTGGCAGCCAGATAATACTTTTGAGATCCATCAATTCTCCTTAATTTTCTTTAAGGTAGTCACATCAATTCTCCTTAATTCTTTTTTTTCAATATAGTCATTTTCCTTAATCTTTATCTTCTACTTTTTTTCCAGTCTTGATAAAACATTTTTCCCCATTTGTTGCCAAACACAAGTTCTAAATACAACCCCCTAGGGTGCTCTCGTTATAACCCCAAGTACCATCTTAACATTCCTCTTATTTCATGATTACGTCTTAAATCACGATAACAACTCACATAAACCTGCACTAAACCATAACACAGCGGCTGGTTTAAAGCTTTGCCTCGGGTCCAGCAGCTCTCATAAAGATGGCTGACACAATACGCTTTAAGGGATCATACAGAAACGGAAGAATAAGACACGACTTTTCATAGCATTTTTGTCCGATCTTTTTTCTTTTCTTTCAGGGCAGAGTTGGTGGTGGTGGATGAGGACCAAGGCTCCAGCGTTCAAGTATCGGAAGGTCTACCTGGCTAGCAAGTAGCCAAATGCCTCTCCTCATTACTCATGTGATAATAGACTTCCTTTTTTTTTCTCAGTGTATTTGGCACATCACTTTTTCACGGCCAGTCGGTTTTTTTCTTATTATCATTCAAGGTGTCTATTAATCCCACGTATGTTTTGTTGCAGTCAGTCTTGCACCTTCCATTATGCATCTTTGAAATTGGAACTACTATTCATTCATCTGACCTCCTTGCTTTTCTGCACTTAAATGTCTAAGTCTGAATATACTTAAGATTTGGTGTAGTTTATATCCTTTGCAAATATTGTTTTCTATTTTTGTCTAAATCCTGTCCTGCAGTGTTTAGTTTATGTTGATGTAAACACGAATCATCTGCCAAAATCTAGTTTAAGGACGAGTCACAGAGGTGCGTTGCCTCTCATTCATTTCAGATCATATCAGACGCTATAAACTGTAGCACAGTCTGACTGGGGCTGTCTCTATCTGCTGTTCGATTTACGGATCTTACATCTCACTATGCAGTGGTTATGGTCATCCATATAGATTACAACCTGTGGCATTCAAAGGCCTTATCAGAAATAAGTAGTGTTAAAACCTTCCACTTATAAAGAAATTCTGGGAGACTTAAGGACTCTCGCTGTGGAAAAAACAAAATCATAACGGCTTCAGTATGATAGACTAACAACCAACACTATATATAAACAAACAGTTTTATTCGGTGATCTAATGTTAGGCGGACGTGTCTATAGAAAAGAAGAAAGAAAATGAAAATAATTTGCTTCATTAATTCTGGGCCGGTTCTGTTTACAGAATAAGAAACTGATATTCGAAAAAATTCCTCACTGGCATAAACTGACCAGCCATAGTACAGCCACGGTATCTGTCGACAACGAATTATAAACTTCCATACATACCCACTTCCCACAGTCACTGAGACACATAAGAGTTAAAAAGACTCATGGCGAAAAGATATCCGTGTATATACAGCACCTTCTCACTCTGCACGTAAGAAAAAATTCCCAAGTCAGTAACGCTGTACTAAATCTCTTTAATTGAAAACGCTAACGATATCATTTTGCTGTGGTTTTTCACAGCAAGGTCATACTCGCAGGTGCTGGCGTGTTCGTTATGCATAATAACAGTGCAAGGGAAGCCAGTAGCCCGGGATAAACGAGTGTCATGAAGTTCAACATCATCACTTGCTTGAAGATTTACTGCTTAATGAGTTCGCTTAGAAAAAAGACTTCTCAAAGATGGTTAATAAAATACCTAAACCAAAATGGAGTATTTACAGCGCAACTAAAGCGTATTTGATACTATTTTTCCTCAAAGAAGATACACTGAGGATCATTTCACTGAGAGGATTAAAGAAAAAGTTGTGGCTTATAGGATTAATGTGACCGACGCAGACGTACACTAAACACCAAGAGAGGCATCCCTAATGAAGACATCTGGGCGAGGGCCTCTCACCAAGCTGCTAATTAAAGTCTATCATCCTCCTGGCTGGAATACTAATGGCGTACGTCCACACAGAAATATACTGCGACGAAATGAAAAAGGAGGAGCAAACACAGTTGATCAAACGTGTGGCTCTCGAGGCTTATTCACGCCACAGCTGCTGCAGGTGAGTCGGCCAGCACCGAGACGTGGGTGTAATTGTTGACCAAAGTTCTTGAAACTCAGGAGCGAATACGAGGATTTGAAAATTCTTACTTTTGAGGCTCACTTTACCTTAATGCTATTTTGTCACA
>JAUTXX010518911.1:0-11525 GCA_032273605.1 Panulirus laevicauda | reverse complement strand
CTCTCTCTCTCTCTCTCTCTCTCTCTCTCTCTCTCTCTCTCTCTCTCTCTCTCTCTCTCTCTCTCTCTCGTAGCTAGTGGGCAGCAGGCAGCCACTGATCAGGGAGGTGCATTGTCAGTATTGCCCGCTTTTTGTGCCGGAAGGATCGGTAACGGTGGCAGAGTAAGCCAACACTTCAGTGGCTATCAAGTTTCATTCCTTTGGCCTAGATAGATGTCTTTTCTTTCTGCCTCATCATAATGTGGGATGCTGTCTTTCAGTCCACAAAGCTACATCCTCCACATCTTACACATAACACTTGATAACACTTACATCACACGAATTGTTCTTCGTAAACCTGGATTTTCCTAAGGTGAGCGCTACTTGCTAGCTCTGTCTTTTGGTAGAATGTCGTCGTAAACAAGTAACAAGTACTTTCTCTCTCAAAAGCATTATCTTTCCCTCTGTTTAGCATCCAGGCACCCTGGATAAGAAGGTGACCCTCATATAACAAGACCAACTCTCTCTCTCCTCCATCCCTCGGGAAGGTTGGCTTAAAGTCCAGAATAAAACTTTGGGACCTACACCAGACCAGCCAGTTTCTTCCTGTACACTACTACGACTGAGTTCGTGTAGTTCAGTCATGATATTAAAGCTATCCGGATCCTTAAACTGGATTACATCTCATCGTTCTTGGGTTAAGTCTACATCCTGAAAGGAATGACTTTCTTCATAAATCTTAATCGTCTTTACCCGCCTTAGCGAGGGAGCGTTAGGAATATATGAATGAACATTCGATGAAAAAAACAAAATCCTCGCTTGGCTGCTCCTTCTCTTCATACTTTTTGAAAGTGATAAAATATCCCCCCCCCCACCAAGACCCGTCTTAGTCGCAACATACGACACGCAGGAGATACGTGCACTTCTTGTATGGTCTCCAGGTTAACGTACGTAACACAGCGTCTCATATTAGCATTTAGGATAATGTAGATTTCCCTCAGCAGCCGCCCAACGCTCCTGTGTGCACAACGTAAACATTAGTATTCATAAACGCCATGTTCTAGGCGCCCTTCCCAGGTGACGCCCTTCTAGTTAATGTTTACATCTACATCGACCTGTAGACGGAAGCTTCTCTCTGTCAGTGTCTTATTCTATCAAGATCTTTCTTTTATAATATTTGTCTAGTAATCATTGTACTTACCAGGCTGCTCTGGTCACTGCCTGTACCATACAGTGTCCACTATCAAACTGACCATCAATCTCGATCACCTGAATCACTTGTCTCGCCCACGTTACTGAAGCAGCAACAGTTCAGCCTTCACCTGATCCTGAAATCTATGTTGGGAATCTAAAAAAAAAAAAAAATGAGCAAAAAGTCTGAGAACCGAGAAGAGTCTGAGTACTGATGAGGTCTGAAACATAAGCAAAATGCCTGGAGAGGAAATGGTGGACAACTAAACAATAAGTGAAAACTAAAAAACAAAATCCTTGCAAACTGAACAGTAATCTGAAAACAGTACAAACTCTGTGAAACTAAACAAACTCTTTAGAAACAGTGGAAAGGTCTGGAAACTGACAAAAAAAATATGATGAACAAAAAGTCTGAATAATAATAACAAAAGTCTGGAAACAATCAAAAAGCTTCCAACCTGAACAAAAAGTTCGACCAAGATGACCCTTAACCACTAGCATCATGAGCCCGAAACTTATAACAAAAATCTTGTCATTTTTGTTACATTCTTTACCTAATAAAGAGAACACAATTCTTTGAACATTCAAAAGAAATTAACGAGGTAATGTGACATTTCCCATCAACTTTCTCTGGTTCTCGTTTAAGAATATTCAATAGTTGAGGTTAACGACTTATCTGATAATCAACGCAACGAAAACGAGAAAGACACAAGATTAAAAGAAAGCCAGAAGTAAAGGCTGTCTGTCTGTCTGTCCTTCTGTCTGTCTCTGTGTCTGTGTGCTCTGAGAGCGCACACTGCCTGTCTGCATGACTTGGTGCGTTCGTTGGAAAGCAAACGTTACAGTAAACAGGGAAATATGAAAGGTCTGCGAATATGTGCGTCTACAAATATCGTGACGCAATCTTCTCTTACACCCAGCCCCCTCCAGTCACGGAGGGCTGGGGGCTGACACAAGCTCCAGTCATATAGGGCTGAGGGTTGACACCGTCCACAGCAGACTTGTGACCCTAGCACACCTCTGACCCTCAGCTTACGTCTGCCCACATGCTAGCCCGCTATCCGTCCCTGGACTAACGCGTGCCAGCCAGCAGACTGTCCTCTGCTGGGGAGTGGCTCGTACGTCCACTCCCCAAGGCTGGGATCATACTGCACGCTCGCTATCCAGTGTTGGAGCAGCGTTCCTCTTCACAGCTGAGAATGGCGTATAGACTGAAGCAGAGAGAGAGACCACCAGTCTCGCCACAAGGAGTGTCGAAACCCATTATAAAAGGCTTCATAGCCTCAATAAAGGCCAGCCCAGAGCACGTTAAATGGTGGATCAGATCCGACTAAGGGATGCTTATACGCCCACGAGATTGGTCACCCAGATACAAGACACTTCCCTTATTGGGCCAATCAGGACGCGGCTTTCAGATCTCTGGGGGTTACCATTGGTGGGTCAGCCAGTCCGGCGCCCAGATATGCCATGTACAGCACGGTAAACATTACCTCAATGCTTTTGCTCTCCTTTCCCTTATTTGTTAGTAAGCATCGTCTGTAACACAGGCTATAAAATCACCTCTAATTACTACGTTTGTAAGTAATCATTTTTACAATGAAATGTGTCATCTAAAAGTACAATATGAAAACAGTATTGTCAAATACTTGACGTAAATAAGGAGCATTTACCTAATACAGTAAACATCGATAAAGAGATTTACATATTTCGGAGGAAGATATTGTAAGTGACCACTTCACGATGGGAGTCAGCACTGTCAGGAGCCAGGTTATGAGATTAATACGACAGACAGGAATAACTCATATTGATCTTTATCATACTTGATTCCAGTACGACTTACTGTTCCACGAGTGAAACTCCTCTCTCTCTCTCTCTCTCTCTCTCTCTCTCTCTCTCTCTCTCTCTCTCTCGAGCTCTTCCTATCATCTTACAGGTTCTTCTTACTTACAGGTTCCTGCCATTAACGTGCAGGGCCTTCCCCCTAACTGGCAGGTTCTTGCCATTAACTTCCCTCTCTTTTCTGATTACCATCACTTCCTATGATAAGCCTTAAAACACCTAAAAAGTCCTTAATGCCTTTACGGTAACTTTGTCTCTTTACAATCCTCTCTTTGACCCCTTAATCATTCCTAGAGGCTTCCTTTAACCTGACCCCCTTCCCTCCGTGGTCAGGACAGTGGACAGCTAACTAACCCAGACAGCAGACCCCTCGCCCACACCGCTCATACCTGCTCCACCTGAAACGTGAGAAGTTTTTTTTTTTCTTTTTTACCTTAGCTGACAGGCAGCAACTGTGGCTGACAGGCAGCCACTCTAGCTGATTGCCAAGCACTATAGCTGACGGACAGGCACTATAGAGAGACTGGCCACTATAGAGAAAGCGGTCGCTAGTGGAAGGTCTATAAGAACCCTGTAGTGTTCGGCAAACACTTCTGGTAAATCCTTCACTACAGAAGTGAGGCGGCTCTGGAGAGGCTGTTAAAACGGTGATCTGTAATAACCAGACCGGTCGTTATATGATGGGTTGCCGGTACAGGAAGGTAACTACAAAAAAATCCAACTTCCATCACCACAATCGTTTGTTATTGAGAGACGGTTGGCTGTAATGAGGTGACGTTATGATGCGGTGGTAACTACAGCAGGTGGTCGGTATGACTGAAGGGCGTCCGATACAATGAAGGTAAAGACTGGTCACTACAGGAGAGGCAGCCTGGTCAACATGTCCCGCTACAGCTACTATACAGCCTGTAGTGTTGATCCCTTGACTACTACGGTGCTATCCTCAGGTATGATGGCCTAGTACTTGACTTGACCCCTGGAGGTTCGATGAAAGGTCAGGTCATCATACCTCAGGGTCGTATCGCTATAATCAGACGTCAGACCATCTTAGTTATGGACGGTACCGTCGTGTCCGCATACTACCAACAGCTTAACAACAGTAAAGTCATCGCCCTGCTCCTCACCACACTTAATCACCACTATAATCCTCTCCAGACCTTCAACAAGACAGTCAAGACTTCTTTAAGCACGACGGTACGACCTTGAGCACAACCTTATGATGGTGTGATCTCTGACCTGTAACTTTAACATAAACTTTATTTTCTTCTGTTGGTGGCACCTTTCTATGTACCGTGGGAAACTTCTATAGACATATATTCTAGCTTGTTTCCCGGCACCATCCCTGGCTGACACAGATATCACGTGCTGAGGAGCATTATCTTCGTTAGTCGAAAGTTCTGATATACCTCTCGTGGGTGGGCAGAGGAGTGAGGCAGCAGCTTGGTTTCAAACCCAGCTGCTGGGGCAGAAGACCTGCGACATCACCGTAAAGTATACATAAGGTAAGGTAAGGTCCCAGACCCAGCTGTGGGGGAAGAAGACCTCCGACTCCATCGTAAGGTATACGTAAGGTAAGGTCCCAGACCCAGCTGTGGGGGAAGAAGACCTCCGACATCATCGTAAGGTACACGTAAGGTCGTAAGCCGTCCAAAAGGATCTGAGATCATCTGTACTTTTACTCCTCTCCTCACAACAACTGACTACAGAAACCCACTACACTACACGCCAGCCACAGCTGACCCACCCTACACACCATCCCTCCTCTATACACTCCCTCCCATGCCAACACCTCCACCACTTGTCCCACCCCCTCCTCACTCCCTTTATAAAGGGCCACCGCCAATTACATGATATCTTATCAGACACCAAACTGCCCTTCTCAGCCGGTACGAGCTTAAGCTGCGGCTCCAACAGCGTAAGTTTCAAGCTTTTATTCTATTTCCTGCTTGCGAATGTGTCGTTGATTTCACATGAAGCATAGGATGACGCTGTGAGGGCCTGCAGGCTGGGGTTGGTGAGGGCCTGTGTTGTTCATACTATCTGACCCGCTGGAGCCAAACGAGGTGCGTGGCTCGCACTCCTACGCTAAACGAAGCCACAGTGACTGGAATTATTCATGACTGTCTGGCAAGCGGGTTCTTGCATAAGCTGCGTCGATCAGCTTGTTACTTACAGGGAACGGGGCGTCCAAAGACAGTCGAAATGAAAATCAACATGATTATAGCTGTCGTGTGGACGATCACAATACAAGATTTGACGATGTCTTGAAGCCACGTATTACCCTGGCCCAGCTATGTATCATAATTGTTCGATTTTATGAATGACGATTAGAAATTCTGGTCTGACGACCGTCTAGCATTCAGTAGGCATCAAGTCTACCAGTAGACGTGTACACACAGGCCGCTGTCATACCTGGATCTTCCCCCACAAGTAACCATGACAATTGTTTACCTCCTCATGCCGTCCCCTGCAGGTCCCATCTGACCCATTCATTAAAGGCAAGTTTCCCATTTCTTATAAAAACTTCTGAGACAAACATGATTTTTTTGTCTCTTTATTTACAGGCGAGCAGATAATTGATTTAGCAACATAATCATTTACGGAAAAAATATCAAATCTAACACATACTTGATTGTTTGTTTAGGATATCAACTAAACATTATTTTCACCTCTCTCTCTCTCTCTCTCTCTCTCTCTCTCTCTCTCTCTCTCTCTCTCTCTCTCTCAACCTTGCAGGGGGGTGTGGGCGTCTGCCTCGCCCTGCACCACAGGCCGGCCTGGCCCCAACAGCGACTTTACGATGGTCGTCTAACCTGAAGATCACTGACGTCATAATTCCTAAACCACTTGAGAAGGTCGTTACGACCCCAGAGCACGATGGTATGATCCCAGAGCACGATGGTACGACCCCAGATCACGATGGTAGGACCCTTGAACAAGACGACAGTACCCTTGAGCACAACGGTACGACCCTTATGTATGAATGAACGACCACTGAGCATGACGATATGAATTTTAATCATGAAGGTACGACCGTTGGTATGAAAGCAAGGCCTTTAACCCTTTGAACGAAGAGCCAAGATCATTGAGCACGACGGCCTATGGTATGATGGTCTGGCCATTAACCTATCCCTGAAAGGTCAGGTCAAAGGTCATATCATCATATTCAGAGATCGTACCGTCGTGCACAAGGGTAGTATCGTCGTGCTCAAGTTTAACAACTCCAGTTGTCTCCAAATTACCAGGGAGCTCCTTACTACAGCGTATTCCTCCCTCCTCCTCCTCCCTTGTAGCCAGTGAACACCCACCCCGCTAATATTCATCCATAATGACTGGAGAATCATGGCTAAAAATAGTTACGTCACTTGAACCAGCTGACTGCTCTCGACCAGACGACCGGCACCAAGAATCCCATTTTTGGTCAAAGGTTTCGTCCTTTTACCTCATTGTTTAGCGACATCTAATGGCCCAAAATACTTATGACTTTATACAAGGAAGACGAGCATGAACACAGCGTTACAAGCCTTGGTTTAAAAGATCTAATTCCAGACAGTGAGGCGCCGGATTGTTTAAAACAAGTAGTCGGCAGCAGCGAAACCCTTTTGGTATGATGAGAGCATCGTACAGTTGCAAACACCAATACGCCTCATATACATCACCCAGATACTCACATCTCTCCTTCATGTCGTTGAGAAACACAAAACTGATGAAGACAGACCATATCTCTCTAAGATCGGCGTTACTCTTGGCAGGTCACCGCCCCTCACTTCTGTGCGGCGGGAAAGACTGCTCTCAGAGAACCTCTTGTTGTGCTGAGTTAGCTTTAATATCTCACCAGAAGATGAGAAGACTAGCTTTTTTGTCACTGTTTATTTTCTGTTTTTGATGAATATAAACAACTGCCACTTTATACTGAGTGAAATTTACCGTTTTTGTTTTATATTAAGATCGCAAATATATAACCCATCCAACTTTCTTAGTTTATCTGTTTCTTTCAAATGACAGTAAAGGTAAGAATGTTACGACTAGTCCTCCAAACATGTCGGCAACATTAAATCTTCTGCATGACGGTACGACTCTTGAGGACGACGGTACGGCCCTGGAACATGACGGTACGACCCTTGAGCAAGACGGTACGACCCTACGGTATGACAGCTTCGTCTTAGACCTAGGCCTTGAGGATCAAATCGTAGGCCAGGCAGTACACCAAAGGTCGCACCGTCTTGCTCAGGGGGCGTACCGTCATACAAAGGGGCGTACCGTCGTGCTCAAGAGGCGTACCGTCGTGCTCAAGAGGCGTACCGTTGTGCTCAATGGGCGTACCGTGTTTTCAAATACCCTTTTTCAAGGTAACCCAAAGACCTCACAAGTTGTCAACAAAGCCAAAACAAGAAGATTATAAGTTACTACGTTACCAGAACCTTCTCTTGACGCAAACCAAAAGACAATAAGCAACAGAAAAACCACTATGGTGTAGTGTAGAGGTTAGCGTTACTGACCATGAATCAGCACGGGCCTGGCGCATGGGTTGAAATCCTGGGCGACTGGTCGGCCCTCACCAAAGCCAGGTGTTCCTCCTCTCCTCGGGACTGGTCCATAAATAAATACATGCCTTAGGCTGATGTGTGTGTGTGTGTGTGTGTGTGTGTGTGTGTGTGTGTGTGTGTGTGTGTGTGTAGGAGTAATGGTAATACAAAAATACAAAGTGAAGAGACGGTCAACACGAGGGTAAAACTTTCTCTGTAAGATACAAATGATAATGACACAGTAATCAAGACACACACACACACACACACACACACACACACACACACACACACACACACACACACATCAACACACACTGTCCAGGATGTCTCACAAGCACAGGCGGATAAGGAGGTGAAACTCCAGCAGGTGTTTACGAAACATTAGCTAAGGCTATTTGCTCCATGACTCGGGACGGCGAGACCCTCCTCATCTCGCGTCAGTCTTGAGTCAATAATCGGCCGAGACAAACGTTGCTTATCATAACAAAGTTCTCACGTGTTGAGGGCGAGGTTTCAGGACGGGGGGCGTCCGCGGTGCTTTTAAAGATGTCATTTTGCAGTAGTGGTATCAATGTTTGTTTTAACTGAGCTACGTCTAATATACAGGCTAGAATGTATACATGAGGGAGAGGGAGGGAGGGTAACTCCAACACTCCTTGCTCCCACTGCTTGTCTCACCCTTCACATGAGTGCCCCAGCCATACACATGACGACCCCGATTAATTCATTTAAAACCTAAAAACTTAAAAACTGTTTAAGAAGAATTATATATTGTAGTTTCCTTTAAAAAGTTTATCAAACATCAATGTTTATGTTTAGGATTTCTCAAATATTTCTGTTCCTTCTGTTACTTTATTATTCATATCTGATGTTCTACGGTAACAATACAACCGCAGCTGTCACGTACTGGGCTGGGTCCCCTCTCCATGGGTTCCCATTCCTCACTCGACAAATTATTGTCTCAAAATGACGATTCTTGTTCAAGAAGGAATGCTATACTTCAACGTCCTTCTTTATCCTAAGTAGGTTGTTAGTGTATGGGCTTTTAATTCCCACCTAACTGGCCATTTACATCTAACATGATGATCTACTCTGCCTATCAGATCACAGTGAGGTACAACACTCGCACAATACACTGGTACATGTAGACATCTTAGCCTCAGTATCTGTTAACTCATTACCTCCGAGACTACCACGATGTGTCTGGCAGCCATCCTCACTCGTCTACTGTATGTTCAAAATATAGTAGTAAAAATACCTTGGAAATACATCAGTGGTAGATGTGCCTTACACTATATGGGATATGGAGTAGGGTTGAGGATTTTACAAGGGTCATTATTCTAGACAACAAATATTCTACAACCAACATCAACCATAACCAAATATGGGAAAGTATTCCTACATAACCAAAACACCGCGAACGTAAACACCCATGATGACTACCCCATCTACTCCCCACCCACTCCCCTATTCACTGTGGTAGTACAAGAACCGTGGGAAGAGACGTGACTCCCCACACGGTCTTCCTGACGTCACTACATAAACCACTACATCATGCAAGAAGGGCAGAGGCCACGGGAAGAACAGCCGAGAAATGATGTATACAAGTGTCTACTGGGGCGTGGGGTCTACTGGAGAGGAGGTGTGGGGTCTACTGGGGTACGGACGTGGGGTCTACTGGTGTGGAAGCATAGGGTCCACTAAGAGACGGAGTGTGATAAAGTTTGGGGATAAAGTTTGAGGTCTATTGGGGTAGGGCGTGAGGAATATTGCGGCGGGGGTGTGGGTGCTACTGGAGAGGGGTTGTGGGGTCTCCTGGGGTAGAGAGTATTGCGGTGGGCGCGTGAGGTCTACTGGGGTGGTAATTAACTATGTTTGTGCAAAAAGTCATCAACCTGTATATCTGTGTTGTACCTAACGATCGATCTCGACTTATCGACTTTCTGACATACGTTGATGAGTGAACACTAACCGAAAACGATGCGTGACACTGTTTTGTCTGTATAAAGAATTAATACGATTTCTGAACCTTCACTGGTACAAAAGCCATTTGCCATGATACACCAGGTTCACACAGACAATCTGCTTCTAAAATGAATCCTGGCCAGGTTCACTCAGGATTCATGATGAGTCTTGTTTATCAATGTAAACCCCTGGTGAGTCAGATGGCTCGGTCATCAGCTGAACCGGAGGACCACGAATCCGTAACTATGATGAAGTTTTAAGCCACGCAGTTTCGACCTCCTCACGACACTATTCACAAATATTTATCTGACTAGAAGCACCATCACTCAACCACTGACTTCAGATTCAGGCGCCCTAGATCCACTACTAACCAAACAGAGCCATGTCCAGCACTCCCTATCGACCAGAGGCCCACCTAGCACCCTACGTCCCAGTCCAGAGGCTCACCTGTTGACCCAAGTCCCAGTCCCCACCCATCGGAGGCCCACCTAAAAACCCAAATTCTAGTGCCCACCCATCAGAGGCCCACCTAGTGACCAAGTCCCATCCCCACCCACCAGATGCCCACCAGCGACCCAAGTCCCACTTCCACCCCACCAGAGGCCCACCTCATCATAGCATCAGAGCAATAACAAGACCCAGGAGAAGACGTGGGATCCGGAGGTACTCACCATGTAGAGGTTCCTGTTCTCGTAGAGGTCATTTACTTGGAAAAGGTCTTGACTCTTAAGGCCATAAGCTTCACAACCCTTGAGGAACATCTCGAGGTTCTCCCTCTGCAAGATAAGAGATAAGGATCATGATAAAAGTGTAATCACAATATAATGCTAACGACCTACTAAAACTGATAGCTCCACGTGAGAAAAAATAGAAAGCCAATTGTATCTCACATACTGTAGGCCAGTCTTACTGTAGGCCAGTCTACGTTCATAGTTCTACAATACAGTGTGTGGCGTGTCATTGTTTGTCTGTCTTTCTGTGTGTCTCTTTGTTTGTCTGTTCTAAACTTCAGACGGTTTTTGGCTGGTCTTGTTCAGACTTCTAACGTCGTATCGGAGGCTCCCAAAGGGTGTGTTGCTTTACGATCTGTCCTCAACTCCTACGGCCGATAGGGTCAGTATTCCCAACTATTATCCAGGGAAAAGATCCCCTTATGTACGTACAGGAGGCACAACTGTCTGCCATTAACTACGATCATTACACAAGGTGTGCCAGTGTCACGTCCCGACCTACACTAGGTTATGTGACAGCTTCAGTCATGCCAGAGGTGAGGCAATCTTGATCAACCTACGGATCAGCTTTATTTCTACTGATGATGATCAAGAAATTTCAGAGATATAACGAAACATTCAGCCACAGTGCAATATATTCAGACAACAGAACTATCCACACACGTTTAACCTGCAATATTCTCATATCACCAACGCAGTTAACTTTTTCCACCTCTTTTGCAAGGGAACGAGGAGCCCCTGACCCCCCTCCCCCCACTTCCCCGACCCTCCCTATGTGCCTTGCACCTGACCAGTAAAGTCTTCTTCAATATAGGCAAGTCTGGGCACCAGCGTCTTGCCCTGCACTGACTTATACACTGACCATGTGGAACTGATATTCTCAAGGCCTCGTTTGCCTTGTTAAATATAATTGCTCAAAACCATCTGCTTCTGTTACTGAGCCATGAATCACTATGAGACGGTTCTTATAGAAGTGACTATTGGAAGACAAGCAGCTCCAGATTTTTTTTTCTTTTTTTTGAATAAATAAATGAACAAATAAATGACGGTTCATTGGATGCAGGCAACCATTTGGCTAAAAACACACAGTTGAGGTATCACACATGTTCCCAAAGTGGGAGGCCATGATAGTTGCTAGTTAACTTATCATACAAGAGTTTAAGCTTAGGTGAACTGGATATTTCCTCACTTTCGATAAGCATATGTGTGTGAGGTACATATAGATAACCAGGATGGCAGATACACAGGGATGTTTACAGAGTGAATATTATGTTTCATACCTGTGTTTAGA
>JAUTXX010518900.1:0-11526 GCA_032273605.1 Panulirus laevicauda | reverse complement strand
TGTGTGTGTGTGTGTGTGTGTGTGTGTGTGGGTGTGTGTGTGTGTGTGTGTGTTTGTGTGTGTGTGTGTGGGTATGTGTAAATAGTTTTTAGGGTATCAGCGCTGCTATTTTTTTTTCTTTTGCAAGGAAAGATCTGATGGTACTCTGTGTCCCTCCGTAGTCAATTCACAGCCTTTATGTGCTCAAAGGCAAAGTATTCATAACGGGAGCACAATTCATAGAGGAGTGTCCTTATACATTACTTGACCTATGGGAAATTGTGTTCAGCTTTGATGATAAACTACTGTTATATTGCCTTGTTAAGTCAAGCTTATCTAATGCAGTTAACTTTTAAGTATAGAGGTTAATGAAGCAACATTTTAGGACACAATAGAGTATAGAGTACTGTCTTCGGCCGCCCGGGTGCGGACGTGACCAGATTCCGGGCCACATTAGTTTGGGCCAGGCACTCGGGACTGATCCCGTGGGATGTGGGCCGAGCCTGAGTGTGGGGTGGAACGCACACCAACCTGGTTGTGTGGAGGAAACGCTGACGTACATGGGTGTTGGGAGATACACCCCACTCACCTCGGTGTAGATGGGAGACCCTCCCCTTCCCCCACGTACCCGAGTGTTGGGAGGGAGACACCCACGTACTTGGATGTAGGGATAGGGGGCCCAGGTTCCCGTGGATAGGAAGGCACGTAGGTACCGAAGTGTGGTGAGGAGGCTCCCCAGGCACGCCACCTCACCTGGGAGACACAGGTGATCATCCTGCGGACAGGCCATCTGTCTGGCTGGTAACCCTTGCGTGAGGAAGCCGAGGTGATGGAGAAAAAATGTTTACGACATTTCTCTCCCGTGTTATGATTATGTGTTAGTATTTGATTGTAATGGCTGTCTGTAACTACAAGTTCATGTTGATTCAGTGGGTCATTTCTATACTCCTGGCGGATTGTGTTCGCCCTTTGTTTTCCACCCTTATACCGGCGGCCTTGTCGAAGTCCTTTGCCGTCGCCTGGCCCGCTGATGGTCAACTACTGGCATGGACGTAACACCGTAGCGAAATGTAACTCCGCTGGCCACCGCCACAGTTGATGGGGGGTCGGGCTGGGTGAAGGTGTTGATAACTGATGATTTGTTTGGATGGTATACAAGCTGCACAGGTCGTGTGATGGAACCCTCCTCATGGTCATTATGTAACTCATGGTATGGTTGAATGCCGTGCATGCTTACTGCCCCCGGTGTATACGCTCCCGGATCACAAGGTTGTGCTGACGTAATGAGTGATGTCACGCTGGATCTTCGGGACGGTGTCAGTGGACTGCGGTGATTGGTCGAGGCAGTATGCACCTCGCTGGTGGTATGGTGACGGCGCCGTGCACCACCTACCTGTGCCAGGGTTCCCGCGAGTCGTCGAGCCTCGAGACATTAGCATTTGTCGTGTTGTCCTGATCGTCCCAGGTCCCGGTAGACATCCCAGATGTGTGTTGGCCTGAGCCTCGCAGCGACCCTCGGAGCCACAGCTGATCCTCGACACGTGTTGATGGGAAGGTATTTGTATTCCCCCGACGCGTTGAACATTAGCCAGTTGTTGTCGTATTGATGGAGGTCGGAGGTCTAGAAATTTGCATTCGTTGGCGAATTTAGTGTCGCGATGACTCGGGCCAGCCGTGTTCAGTCTGAGCGCCGGGAGGTCGTCTTCAACCAGTGGCGTTGCCCGCCGTCCACCCTTAGTTATGTTACAGTCCCAGAGTCGCTACATTATATAATCCTATCACTTATTTATCATGTTTAAGTTTAGAAAGTTATTTTTGCTCTGTATCAAAGTTTATATCGGGGTTTCGTCGTGAGGCAGGTGTTTCTCTCCCATGGTTCACGTTGGTAATACTGGTTATCACTTGGAAGCAGCATGGCTCGTGGTGATGTTGAGGGTCGTGATGATGTCAGGCTTTGGATTACATGAGGTAATCTCTCCTCTATGATCTGGCCACTGCCGTAATGATGAAAGGCCCCAGTGCGGCTCTAGTTTCCTTCTGATCTCAGACTCATGGCAATGTTTGTGCCTTATGTACGTCTGAGGTTTCCAGGCAGTGTTTGGTGTGATATTGATCTAAGTCTTGTGGTAAGCTGGGTTAAGTCTTGATCTCGGACCCGGCGGGATCTGAGGCCCCCGTGCATGACTCTGTCACTCACACGCCGGTATAAAAACAAGTTTATATGCATTTGATGCGTCACTCGTGCCTCTACCATTGATTTTCTCCGGCCGGCACGCCGACTGCCGACTGGTGGGGACCGCTGCAGACAACTCTTGGGGAGGTAGGGAGACCTTGGGGAGTTTCAGGGACTGGAAAAGGCAGATTGAACTAAGGAGGAGTTGAGGGAAGCTGCTTAGGCTGAAGAAGACTGTTGAAGACGTTGCAGGACTGTGGTAGGCTGGGAAGGATTAGGTGAGACTGGATGGGAGGCGAGGCTGGGGAGACAGGAAGGGACTAAAAGAGACAGGGGAGAATTGTGGGACTGGGAGAGGCGGTGAACGTCTGAGAGAGAGGCAAGGAGAACTCTGAGAAATGATGGGAAGAAGGAGACAAGAGAGGGGCTCGAATTTTGGGTAGGGTATTTAGAAGATCAAACTGTAGCTAGGAATGGCGTTGTTAGTAGAGCTGAGACAGTGGAGAACTGAGAGAGGAGGATGGGACTAAAGAGATTTAAGGACTGGAGAGGAATTCGAGGACTAAGGGAGACAGTGGGAGATTATACGAATCTCTCGTGGCCTCAGGAAGGTTGAGAGGGTTTGGGGGAACTGGTGTAGGTAGTGGGAGATTAGGGGACACCTCTCGTGGACTCAAGGAGATAGTAGAGGACTGGGGACAGTCTAAAGGACTGGCGTAAGTCGTGAGGGAATAGAGAACGGCTCTCGTGGACTGAGAGGAGACTGGGGGGAGCCGGGAGTGGGGTTCAAGAAACATTTTAGAGATAAGTGAATATGATAGGAATTGGAGAAGCGGGTGGACTGGGGGAAGACACTGTAAGGGGAGCTTTAGGAGGGGGAAGGGGACTGGTGAAGACAGTGAGTGATTTGAGTAAACTTTAAGGAACTGGTAGACAGTAGGGCGCTTGGGAGTATACCATAAAATCCTTCCTTGTTGGGAAAACAGAAGATATAAAGTGTTCAGAAACACAAGTGCAACTGATCAAGTACTGAACGTTCGAGCCTGATTCAGAGGGATCATAACTGTTGAACCTTGTCGTAACACGTTTACGTTGAGTGATAATAAGTTTGTGTGTCCTTAAAAAGCATCTAATACTATTGTAAGGCTTTCTCGATTGGCCGGTGAAATTCGTTACGGAAGAGTGTAAAGACCTTAAGCATAGGAATAGCAGTATTGTGTGTAATGATAAGATAAAGAGGCGGTTTATTGAATTCAGTCGGCCATTTGGCTAAAAATATAGAGTTGAGGGGATTACGTACCTGTGGGGGTCATGGTAATAACTGGTTAAATTAATCACAAAAGAGCTTAAGTTCAAAGTGGGGCTGGATACTCCTACGCTTTGAATGAGCACATGAGTGAGGTCCATTCACATATTATAGGAAATTTAACTAAGCAAATTTTATGGTTTATACATTAAATAGGAACTTTAACAGAACAAATTTTATGGTTTATACATTAAGCGTTTAGTGGTGATTAATTGAACTTTAAGTGATATAAAGTTACACATTGGTTGATTAATGTGTGTTGATGTATGTGTTTGCATTGTATAAGGAGTGAGTTCAACAGTCGCAGAGTTCCCCATCTCTTGAACTATGATTATCGTACAGCTTTTCAAACTTCTTTATGCTGTACGTATTCTCAATCTCATCGTTTGCTTTATTCATCCACAGATTTACTATAAAGCTCTTTACATTTTTCTATGATACGTTTCTTGTTCAATTTTAGGCTATGGCCTCTAGTTGTTCTTATTTATCTTTTTCGAAGAATTGTTCAGTATTGACATCATCTGACTGGTTCAGAAGCTTTGGGGTTATGATCAAGTCATCCCTTAATCGTGTTTCTCCCATGTTGCGACAGATTTCTGGCCTCTAACTTGGCACCGTGACTCACATCTGTTTCACCATGTCCCATCCTCATCACTTGCAATTACTTTAGGTTATCTCATCATCCATGTATCAGACCAGCGTTGGACTTTATCAAGGCCTCCTCGTGAGTCGATGCAGTTCCTCCTTGCTTTGCACGTCCCTCGTGACCTTGGCATCATCTCCAAGCATATTCATGAGTCCAGTCCCTTTGACGAGTCATGCACGAGGATCAGGAACAGGATTGGTCCTGAGACTGAAACCTACGTTAGGCCATTGGTCACCAAACCCATTCCAGAAGGATCGTCTTAACATGTGTCCTTAGTTCAATTCCATAAAGATAGTCTTCCATCCATTGAAGGTAGCTCGATCCTTTCTTTTGACTTAAGATCCAACTCACAGACCACAAAACCTTTTTCTTCTATTCAAAACGGAGCTCACTCTCTCTCGTAGAAGTCTACAAAGTTCGTTTAACACGTCGTCCATTCCCAGATTCCATGTTGGTCTCTTGCTAAGGTAGTTTCTACGGTGCAGATAGTAGTCATCTGTTTTCTTTTTTTTTGTGTGTCCTTTCCAGTATTCTACGCGCCAAGTCCCAGCCTCCTTTCTTGAAGATATGTTTGACGTTTGTTCCCGTCCACTCCCTTGGCGCCTTACCCTCTTCCAAACATTTTCTGGAGACTTGTCTACCGTATCTGTACACTTCTTCAGCACAAATGGAGAAATTTCATTAGGATCGTAAGCCTTATATGGGTCAAATCCCTTTAGAATTCTCTTTATGTCTTTCTCTTAAATATTTCAGTGCCTTTCAAGTCCTTTTCCTCCAAGACCTGTGTGTGTGTGTGTGTGAGAGAGAGAGAGAGAGAGAGAGAGAGAGAGAGAGAGAGAGAGAGAGAGAGAGAGAGAGAGAGAGAAACTAATGAATCCCGTTCAAAAACGCCATCGCAATTCGATTACAGATTTCGAACGAAACATTAAGTCTTATCATCCATTCCTGGACCGCACCTCTATTTACAATGCCAAACTAGCTATGAAGATACTAGGCTAGTCATAACAGAACTAAACATGCTAAGAAAAACAACTGATAAGCTACCATAAAACGTTAGACCAGTAAATAAATAAAGAAAAAATATGAACTGACTAGTATGCAAAACAGAGGAATGGGTGCAATGTCCAAGATAGCATGCAAGATAGCAATAGGTGTACTGGACAAGCTAATAATCAAGATATCATTCAGAGGTCTGACACAAAGCACCAACACACGATGAGAAACAGAGTCATTCACTTCACGGCAAAATGAAGCATACAAGATGGAACACAAGGGATGGTTCGCAAAGACACGACTGAAACACTGAACGAGACACAATAATCTTCTTAACTGTGTATATGCTCGCTGCTGTCTGAAGAGCATTCCACAGACGATATGTGGAGACGGTACCGATATCTGTTGGTCGAAGGACACTTAAAAAGCACTTCTCGTAGGAGATGTGAAGTGAAAGAAAGCCACCAAACGAGACTAAACAGAGCTGGCAAAACGAACCCCAGAAACGATCCATAATCGAAGCACGATACGAGACGATAAAGGAAAACAGTATAATGATGTAAATATGAGAAGTAAAGCTATTCAATGGACGAGAGATTGTATTTATGCACCTTGTTGAAACATCGTGAGGAATGCTGAACCAGACGATAGCCGCACACTCAATGAAGTGTACCGAAACACCAAAAAGAAGCACCACCTGAAGCAGCAAACAAGACAGCTTCAAACGCCAAATGAGATATAATTCGAACTTCTCTATTATATACGTATGAGAACACGAAAAAAAAATGAAATATCTAATCTAGATAAAGAAGAACAGATTACGATATTTAGCGTAAAAAAGAAGCAAATTTAAAAAAAATCTTCATCATAACATAATAACACTAAGACCAGACGCTCCCACATTCTTTTAAACTTAGTGACTGAATGACACAAATGAATATACAAGAAATGTAACCCGAGTGGTTGACTACGTTAAGTGAATAAGGAGCAAAGGAAGTTATCTGTTTTATTCACCACATATATGTACATTAGGTTCATAATCACCACACACTCTGACGCGAAGGAATTCCAGACAAGGTCAGATTCCTCCTGCAGAGAAAATCTGTCAACGAATACGAAGGTTACTTGAAGGAACGAGTTGCCAGAGGCTTCCTTTATACCTTAGAAACGACAATATATTAATTTTTTCTTGAGAAAAGTAAAGAAGAAATGGTGAGACAGGTGAACGTAAAGTTGTGGGAAAAAAGAAGGAAACTGGGAGAGAGAGAGAGACAGTTGGTGGGGATCCAACTTGCTTATTTAAAGCTATCTTTTCTGATGAATTAGCTCAGATCTTGAGAGTTACGAGGTCTTTTCATTTGTACAATGGAAGGGATGGGTTGTTGATTTTTGTAAGGCTGTTCTGCTCAGGAAGTTTTTGTCGAAGGTTTGTATTGTATCCAGGGATGCTTTTAATTTGTGAAATGTTTCGTTGTCTTGGGCCTCTGATTTTTCCCAGGCTTTAACTACTGCAGCATTGTGTGCTCATACGTTGAACGGTTGGGTATGTGTTATTCCACGTATTTGTTGTGTGGTTAGAGTGTAAGGGTATCACAGATAAGCGACACATCCCAGGGTAGTGTTTTCAATTTTCTGCAGTGACTTAAGTTGTGTATTGCTGAGTGTGGGAATAGGTACAGGTAGATGATCCAGTACAGGAAGAGTTATGGCTTTAATGTGTTTTTATATTCATTGGCACATTTCTCAATCTGTAAAGCTTGGTGAGCGCCATCATTCCTTTCTGTCTACGTTCTTTTGCATTACCTATGTAGCCACTGGAGCTGATGTTGAGGCAAAGCATTTTTCCTGACTCTTGGAAGCCTATCACTTTATCATTGACTATAAGTGGACGTGTGAATTTTGGCCCCAGGTGTACTGAAGTGAAGTTTTGGGTATAAGTTTCAATTTTTCCATTTTTCCTCAAATCTATTAATTATAGTGATTTCCTTTACAGTTATTCTATTCTATTGTGTGATGTGATCAGCACAGCAAACGGTGAGCCATTTTGATGGTTTAGGTATGTTTCTGATGTATATGGTGAAGAGTGTTGGGAAGATGACATTCCCTTGTGGTACTCCGCCTTCTAAATCAAAAGATTTGCCAAAGGGAGTGTCAGTTTTAATCTTTGCCTCCCTGTCGTCGTGGAAATCACTAACAGTTTTCCTAGGGTTATTGGTATGTTAAGGTGGAGGATTATATATTTTTAGCCTAAGTACCAGACTTTGTCGAAAGCTCTCGTAGTATCTCACAGAATTAGTTGACACACTCCCCCGTCTGCTTTATCATGCGCAATCTGTTTTGTTGTGAATGCTATTGCTTGCTGTGTGTCCCTCTCGTATCTAAATCCGAACTGGTTATCATAGTGGAGGTTATTCCACTCCAGATGGTTACGTAATCCATTTTGAACACATATCTGTTTACCACAGCTACATCAGAGAGAAGAAGCAAAGAAGGATATATATTTACATATAATCGTTTAACACGATTTTTGTACATGTTCACTGGGTAATATCCTTCTGTACCTTTGATGATGATAATAATAATATTAATAATAATAATAATAATAATAATGATAATAATAATGATAATAATAATGACAGTAATGATAATGATAACGACATAGCTAGTAAAAAGGTTAACCTTGATGGTTAAATATAACACAGTAACTGGCACGTCATAGACCGCGCACTATATCCCCAACAGACGGATCAAAGCGCCCCAGTAAACACAAACACATACCACACGACACTGTGTATTCCACGGGATTACAAGCGGCAGGTATATCACCTCCGTCCAGTTTTTTGCCTGCGATATGGGCAGCCCTCAGGGTCATCAAGCTTACTGCGCCTTACTGGCGTTAGGCGGGTACGTCAGGCGTGTGAGAGGTGGAGGCTGAACTCAACCATTCTTTCCTGCTATCAACCTGTCCTCATTGTCTCAACTGGAGGTGGTCCAGGGGTGTGTTTAGTCGATTCTATTTCTCTTGTGTCGACCCAAGAGCTCTCGAGTGCTCCTCTCCGTAGGACCGGGTGTGAGGGGCGTGGCTCAGGCACCATCCCCGTGCATGAGGAAGCACGGGGGCGGGCGGGGTCCTCCGAGTGGAAGACATTCCCAACTGCCCTTTGTAGACGCCACCTCGTCTCTATCATCCGTCGTCCGCCTGAGGCCACGACCATCATTGCGTCAGGAGCGACGGACAGACGGTCCTCAGTTTTCCCTCCATCATTAACGGCCAAGTATAGAAGCGCCACGAGGATCTAATACCTTCCTAGCCACCCTAGAGATTCTGACACCTCCTCACCATGATCCCCTTACTGAGCTAAGACGCTCAGCAACTGCTCAAAATAGGGCCTTGGCTCACAGCGCCCGGCTGTTGCTGAGATCCCTGTTTTCTGTTAAGAAAATGAAGGTGATGATGCACAAGAATAAGAATATGAATGGCAAGAGAAATAGAAAACGGTAATATAAATAATACTGATAGCAATCACAACCATAATGATATTACTGCTAATAATAACTATAATAACAATGATAATATCAATAATAATGATGATAATGATAATGATAATGATAATAATAACAATGATGATAATTGCTACTATATTTAATCCGGGGACAGATAAGAAAGAATGAGTCCCGCGTACTCTCAGCTTATCACAGATAGCGACTAGTAGGGCATGAAGGGTGAACTGGAGACCCAGGCTGCTCCCCTCCCAAGCTGTATTTCAATTTCTGAAAGATGAAACACACGTGGAGTGCTCCTCCTCCTCGAAGGCTCAGACTGGGGTGTCTGAATGTGTGTGGATGTAACCAAGATAAAAAGAAAGGATAGATTGGTCGTATGTTTGAGAAGAGGAACCTGGATGTTCTGGCTCAAAGTGAAACAAAGCTCAAGGGTAAAGGGGAAGAAATATTTGGGAATGTCTTAGGAGTAAAGTCATGGGTTGGTGTGAGGGCGAGAGCGAAGGAAGAGGCAGCACTTCTGCTGAAGGAGGAATTGTGAAAATGTATGAAATAGTTTAAGGAAGTGAGCTCCACACTGATGTGGGTAGAAATGACAGTGTTTTACAAGAGGTGGGTGATTATTAGTGCTTACGCACCTGGCCTCGAGAAGGATTACGAAGAAAGGCGAACGTTTTAGGAACAACTGAATGAGTTTGCTGGGAATTTTGATGGGGGAGATCGAGTGTCACTGATGGATGATTTCAATGCGAAAGTGAGTAATGTGACAGTATAGGGTACAATTGAGAGGCATGAGGTATTCAGTAATGTGAATCAAAGTGGTTAACAGCTTGCGGATGTATGTGCTTAAAAAGAGCTGGTGACTAGGAAAACCTGGCTCAAAAAGAGGAACATACAAAGGTATATACATATGATAAGTTGGCTTACGTAGTGGATTACATAGTAAATGATAGGCGTGTATGGATCATGGTGAAGTGACTGAGGATTGACGAAATGCCTGGAGAGTACCACTGCACAAAGCCAAAGGGGACACAGGTGAGCGTTCGAACTACAGGTGTGTAAGTTTGTTGAGTGTACCTGCTAAGCTGTAAGTAATAGTGGTGATTAATTGGGTATTGTCATGCGCGGAGCATCACAATAGGGAAGAACAATGTTGTTTCAGGAGAGGTAGAGGACTTGTGGCTCGGGTATTTAACTTAAAGAAAGAGTCTGAGAAATACATAGACAAATGTGAGGGTTTGTACGAGGCATTCATGAATCTAAACAAAGTCTCTAATACAGTTGATAGAGATGCTTTTTGGAAGGTGCTACGAATGTATGGTGTAGGGAAAAAGGTATTAAAATCAGTGGAGTTTTTATCCAAAGAATAAGGCGTGCGTCCGAGATGGTAGAGAGGAGGGTGAGTGGTTCAAGGTGAAGATAAGAACGGGAGTGTGGTGTCACCATGGCTGTTGCATTTGTTTATGGGTGGGGTGGTGAGGAAGGGAAATGCATGGGTCTTGGAGAAAGGATGAAACAAAATTCAATCTAATAGGGGCTGATGAGTGGCCTGCGAGGGGAGCAAAGTTGATGTTTGCTGATGAGACAGCGCTGGTGGTAGATTCGAATGAGAAACTACAGAAGAGTCCGAGTATGAGAAAGTGTGTGAAAAGAGAATGTTGACAGCAAATGTGAATGAAATAAGGGTATTAGGTTTAGTGCTGAAAAGAGTCAAGTTATTTAGAATGTGAATGTGAACAGAGAAAACCTGGAGGATGCAGAATGTCTTAGATACATGGGAGTGGATATAGCAGCAAACGGAACCATGGGAGCTGCGGCGAGCCATAGGGTGGGAGAGGGGGCAAAGGTCATGAGAGCATTGAGGAATGTATGGAAAGAGAAGTAATTGTTCTTAAGGGAAAGGATGAGCATGCTTGATGGTATAATAGTCCTGTTGATGCTATATGGATGCAAGAAGTGGGACTTAAACAAAAGTGGGAAAGATAAGGTGACTGTGCTGGGAATTAAATGTTATGGGGGGCAATATGTGGTGTAAGGAGGATTGATCGAATAAGAAGTGATGGCGAGAGAGACAGGTGTGGTAGCAGGAGGGGTATGTATGAGAGAGCTGAGGAAGGTATGCTGAAAAAGTTTGGACATATGAAGAGGATGAGTGAGGAGAGGATGACTAAGACAGTATACATGTCAGAAGTGGGAGGACCAAGGAAAGACTGGAAAACCAAGAAGGGAGTGGAAAAATAGAGTTGAAGAAGCTCTGAAAGTTCGCAACCTGAACATGCAGGAAGATGCAAGGCATGCAAGGGATCGAACAAATTGGAGCGATGTGGTTTACAGGGGACATCGTGTTGTCAATGACTGAACCAAGGTATATGAAGCAGCCGGGGGAAACCACGGAAGGGTCTGTGGGGCCTGGCTCTAGATAGTGAGCTGTAGTTTAGAGCATTATACATGAGAGCTATTAAGGCCATTCCTAGCGCTATCTCACCAACGCGAGAAATAGCGTATATGTAAAGAAAAAAGATGTAATGATATTCAGTTTCTCATCATATGATATTGAATATACGCTACAGGAATACTACACTGCTCTTCAAATAAAGCTCCCCATCCCACTTTTACTTGCCTCATCGGGAGCGAAAAAAGTAGGCTTATTACTTAACGTCAAATTACACTCCATCACAAAAGCGACTGTCAACCTTTAACCCAGAAGGTTTTGCATTTTCTCCTTCGTTTTTCTCTCTTTCTTTTTTAATTTTCCAACTTCAAACGTCACTCACGTTTTCATGGTTGTTAATCATCGTCAGATACGTTATCAAACACATATATTAGTAGTTCTGAACCTGCAGGCAAGCTATTAAGAGCAATGACTCAAACTGAAGAGCAAGTTCACACACAGACACAGACACACACACACACACACAAATATATATA
>JAUTXX010518889.1:0-11527 GCA_032273605.1 Panulirus laevicauda | reverse complement strand
CTCTCTCTCTCTCTCTCTCTCTCTCTCTCTCTCTCTCTCTCTCTCTCTCTCTCTCTCTCTCTCTCTCTCCGTCGTCGGCAGGTTGGTACTCTCCAGTCTCCTTTTGGCGACCATTATCTTAGCGGATTCTTACTCTGGGTCGTCAGTCTTAGTCTAAGGTCTGGTCACCCGTCATTTATTTCTGAGGCCCCTACTGTTGTTATTGCTGCTGTTGCTGTTGTTCCTGTTGGTGCTACTGTAGTAGCTGGTGTTGTTGTTGTTGTTACTATTATTGCTACTGCTGCTCCTGTCGATGCTGTTGATAATGATGCCTCTGTTGATGTTGCTACTACTGTTGATTTAGCTCTTGCTATTGATGTTCCAACTGTTGATAAGTAGCCACTGCTGTTGATGTGGCTACTGCTGTTGATGTGGATATTGCTGTTGCTCTTGATACTGCTGTTGATGTTGGCACGATTGCTGATGGTGAAATTACTGTTGATGTTGAATTGCTGTTGATATTGACACTGCTGTTGATGCAGTAAAGTTTATCAATGACATGATGTCAAACAGTAGATCATATCCATTTTCTTTACAAATGGGTTTTCAGATTAGCTTTGTCAAAGAGGGGGTTCCGAATGGATTACATTTCTCTTTCTGATTTTCACTGGAGTTTTAAGATATATCATTTTAAAGCTTTCCAACATTTCTCGAGTAACAGAAATTATTTCATCCACATAAGTCATCAGAAAATAGAAAATACCTTTTAAATGAAGTTTACAGCCTGAATGAGATGGATGGACCTAATGATACTCATTAGATCATGCTGTTCCAAGTTTTACATGAAGAATTGAAACTTGCTTTGTTTTTTCTTTATTTCATAAACGACTAACTCAATGAACTTCTAAAGTTTTTTTACCTAACAATTTTATCGACTCTTAGTCGACCTCCAGAAAATTATCAACCCCCGACAAAGCTCCATCGATATCTGAGGTTGTATAACGATCATTTTAGAAACCAGTAATTTTGACCAGCAGTTGGCCTGGTTTTCTAAAGATCTTTAGAACGAACGTTTAGAGCACGTCAATCCTCCGTATTTAAGCGTATTTCCCTTGTTTACTGTTTTCCATCGTGAGGATGTTTCTCAGATATGTGCATTTCTGTTTATGGTACCTACGGTTAAGGAAGCAGCTATAGAGGAGAAAATAATCACCCTTTTCCCATGTGTTGTGCATATTTCTAAATCCCTCCTCTAATTTCCTTTTTTCCCCTCCTCCTGTTCCCTTCCCTCCGCCTCTCCCATCCTCTCCTCCCTCTTCCAGCCCCTCACCGTCGCGCCCTGAGCAACTTTACAGAGCGACTCCAGGAGACAGACCCGGTTCCTACGAGGCAGTTCACATTACCCAGGGTCGACGGTCGGCCGCCATAACCCATGGCAAGACAATATGATATAAAGAAAAGTCCCTCTCGTACTCAGAGCCCGGGAGGGCAAGCAGCAGGAAGGAAAAGAATGTCTTTTCTGTTCTCCAGGGACTCAAGTTCTGGTGACTTCTCGGATACGTCTGTTGCCCCTGGCCAAAAATGGGCCTCGTTTTGTGCTGTTTACAGGAGCATGAGATCTGACAGATCTGTGTCATGAACTTTGTGACCTTGTCAAATAGGAAGATGAAAGAGGATCCTAACCCTTTACAAGACGTTCAAGCAAAAACGGGGATCCTAGTGTGTTTCGCTGCACATATCTGTACGATTAAACCCAATAATGCTTCTTGTTGTTTTCCTCGAAGCATGAGCGTCCATTGATACTGATAATGTGTCTAATAACCCATAGTCTTGACTGAATAGATTGACTCTCTCTGTCAGAAACTTCCCTGCGAAGTCCTTGACCCACATGAGGAACATCACTAGACCAGTACAGGACCCGTGGTGCTCCTATTGTTACTCCTCTTGCTTAGTTCGTTGGGTGGTTATGTGGGCTTTAGACCCCTAGACTGCCAGGGTCATTGTGGCGTCATCTTCATGTTGAATATAGCCACCAGTGGCAAATCTTGACCTACTTCTGCAGATGTTCACAATGATCCTACGACCATACTCGCTCTCCCTGCGTGTATAGTCCTTGCCTCTCCCTGCACGTATAGTCCTTGCCTCTCACTGCATGCATGGTCCTTGCCTCTCACTGCATGTATGGTCTTCGCCTCTCACTGCATTTACGTTCCTTTCTCTCACTGCATGTATGGTCATTGCCTCTCACTGCAGGTATGGTCCTCGTCTCTCACTACGTGCATGGTCCTTGCCCCTCACTGCATGTATTGTCCTGGCCTCTCACTGCATGTATGATCCTTGCCTCTCTTTGAATATATGGTCCTTGCCTCTTACTACATGTATGGTTCTCGCCTCTCTCTGCATATATGGTCCTTGCCTCTCACAACATGTATGGTTCTCGCCTCTCTCTGCATGTATGGTCCTTGCCTTACGCATGTGCCTTGCCTCTCACTGCATGTATGGTCCTCTCCCTATATTTTCTGTTCACTGCAAACCATATCACATTGTGGATGATTCCACAGATCGGAGGAAGGGGAGATCTTATGTGTCACACACACGTACTGGTGCAAAATCTTGCATTTCTTGCTCTTGAAATTCATTTGAAAATCAATCACAGTAATATCTCTCAATACAGATACATATATGAAGTTGTACAATCCCTGACATTATCAATATATGAAGTATGGTCAGCCGACTATAGAAATAAAAGCAAATCTTTAATTGCTGATCTCACAAATATCTTTCTGATGACTTCTACAATTTGGCAGCTTCCGCATCTTACGACCTCCACTCCTTTTTAAACTCTTCATCAGCTTTACCAGTATCGTCCTCTTCATTCAGCCTGATAGCTGTCTTTTTTCTATTTCCAGCGGCAATTTCTTTAATCACTTCCAGGCTTTTTCTTGCTTTTATATCCTCTAACTGATATATATTACCCCACCTTCCACCACTTTTATGTGCTGTAAATATAGAGGGATGGCCAGCTCCCTCCAGCTCTCACCGCCAAACTCAATTTTCGTAGGTTAATTTTTATATGAACCTTTTAGGTAGACAGCTTCCGAAGATGTGACTACAGCATGTACTCAGTTTTCTTCCAAGTTTTCTAGGGAGATAGAGAGATTTTATATTGATATGAGCATCTAAAGATATGAAAATGAGGGAGTATGGATGGAATGTAGAGAAAGAAGGAGGATTCAGATACTAGGCGACCAGTGAGGGGTCTCAGTGGAAATGCCGAGTGTGAGGGAAAGAGCAAGTGATAAGAAAAAGAGTTGGCGGTGTGGGCAAGACAAATGAGAAATCAAGAGCAAAAATTCGGAAAAAATGAATAAAGGAGATATGGTGACGACAAAGAAATTACTGCGATGCTTTTAAAAAGTGACACACTTGATACTAACAATCTGAGCAACGTAAACCATCATGATGTCTTACATACAAAAGATAAGAGTAAGTACACAGAGTATCTGGTGGTTGGGGAACAGTGGAAGAGTGAGGGGAGACTTCTTTGTTAGGCAGGGCAGGGAGAAGACCTGGGTGTGTGTCCAGGTGAGGAAGTGGGTGAGGGAGTCACCCACAGACAAGGGAGAAAGGAATAGGTGAGACGACTAAAGTAGTGTCTTTCATTGTTTATAACTGAAGTACCGTCATGACTCCACGATCCACACGTGAGACACATCACAGACCTGACCTCTCTCTTTAAGTTTGTGAAAGATACACACAGTCAGTATCTAAATGTCCATTCGCTTCACCACCACGACTACCATCACCACCACCTCAACATCGCCACCACCATCACCAACATCCATCCCATCACCACCACCATCACCATCAACCATCCATGGCCAATCAGTCACATTTCTCTCCCTCCTCTCCAGTCTGTCCGACATATATATGTGCATCAATTATTTCCTTAATCACTTTCTGATGGCGAACCACTCGCGTTAAACTCACACTCAGGACGGTAGTGTTTGACTAAGCTGAGTCTCATCTGATCCACATTCAAAGTTTGAATCTCAGAGGTTCCTGTCTGACATTATGCTATGCTTCTTGTTCCTCTCATCGTTGTTGTGACGTTACATTGGTACCTGTTGGTCCCTAGTGTGGAGACAGTGAAGGAACGTTGTCTTACTTTGACCGGACGCGAAGAACATTTGTCAGGACACAATCTAGGACGTTTGGTCAGCGAGGGAAGAATGGAAAGCAATCGCTGGTGAAGGCACCTGAGTCTCGTGAAGATGGGGAAAGATACTGTTTCATTATGAGGGCCAAGGGATAGAAAATTGCATGGCAAATATTTCTTTTTTCCAAAGTTTTTCTCACATCTTTCTTCTATCCTCTACCTCTTCCACTCTCTACCTCCTTCACTTTCTCTCTCCTCATACTGTCTCATCCATTCTCTCCATCACTCTCCCATGATTTGCCTCGCATCTTCTTTCTTCACCCCACCTCCCCCAATTTACTTTCACCAGAAATCACTGATAAACTGAAGAATGGAAGAAGAATGGAAGAAGTTGTCATATTCCAGATCATTTCAAATAGATATCCATGTGCATTGCTAAGGTGATTCTTATCCACAACTGCAATATGTTTCCAAGACTAGACCTATTTCCGTTATGGCATACATTGGGATAGGGGTGTATTTACTTTATTCAACTTTCACAAGGAAAAAAAGTTTTGAAGAGGATTTGCGGGAGCCAACAGTAAGTTAGGAACTTGGTATGTTCAGATGGCCTGACCTCCATGTTTATCTGTTGTGTAAACATGTTCCAGATCCTAGTGAGGAGGGGGAGGGGAAGTGGCAGTGAGGTGATGTTCCCAAACAAGGGTGTCGGTGTTGCTTCTGATGTTGTAGGTTCCATCCACAAGACAGGTTGACACTGGTGTTTGGTGTTGCTTCTGGTGTTGCACGCTCTCTCCACAGCCAGGCTGACACTTGAGTTGGTGATGCTTCAGGGGTTGCATGTTCTCTCCACAGCCAGGCTGCCATTAATTTGCTTGTGGTTCCTCTTGTGTTGTAAGTTCCATTTACAGGTAAAACCCGGATTAAGGTAAGATGGGAAGCTTTAGCATGTCGACTTTGTGTATGACTGTCATACGGGTGACATCTACGCCATCTTGTAGAATTTCTAGGCTTGGAGGTACAGTAAGTCAGTGTACCAAGTAGACCAAGACGCTGTGAGGGACTTACCCTTTAAGGCAGTGAGGGATATTCAATACATGAACAAGCTTCTGTAACACAGGTAGCTTCTGTTGTCTCTTTGTTGTTCTCTTTTGTGCATGTTTTGGTCGAGAAAGAAGTGTGGTGTGCAGAATTCCATAAGAAGGATGAAGTAAGACATCCGTGGGAGAAACAAAGACAATAGAATACAGTAATGAAGTAAAAACTATCAAATGACAAAAGTGATAATGATATATGTAGAACAAGCAGGTAGGAAGAGGCACAACTTATTCGCAAAGGCTTGGCCAGACAAAGGAGAAAGGTGGAGGAGGCAGTCTACATTATACTGGAGGACAACATCACAACAGTAGCAGGGAGCTATAGGTAGTGGACAGCAGCAGATAACCTGGAACAGACCGATGAGGAAGCGTCGCGCCATAAAGACAGGGAACCTCAACCAGCAACACTGCATATGACCCTGTGAAAGACTGTGTCATATTCTTCTGTGCCATATCCTCCTGAGGAGAATATGACTGATTAGCATTTCGTTTATCACTGGTACTTTACTACCAATCTGTCAGAATGAACAACACTCATCTGCCAGTCTACCTTCCCTCACAACCTCTTCCCCCTCCACCCTCCTTCCCTCCACACACCAACCACTCTCCTCCCTTGGTGGGTGGAGGAACCGCTAGTCTACCCTGTTTCTCTTTCCTCCAGCTTCCATCTCTCCGTACACCAACCTTTCCCCTACCACGGTTGGTGGAAGGGCAACCAGTCTACCCTGCCTCATAGCCTTTCCCTCCCTCCCGACACCAGCCTCTCTCCACGCCCTCTGTCGTCTCCCCAGGTGGGCATCTAATGGCTGCTTCCCTTCACCCCTGGTTGGGTGTGTGGTAAACTGTGGTGGAGATGAAGGTACTTACCTGTTCTAAAAAGCTGTAGTAATTCCCCAGTCCTCCCAGGTGTATATATATTCCGAAAAGAACGCCATGTGTTTTTTGCTCTCCTGATAAAAAAGGTAAAATGTTGCGAGATGTTGGTTTAAGGTTCCCTTTTTACTGTAATAATGGCTGAGTATGCTAAGCTGAGCGTATCTTTTTTTGCTTCTTTGTTTTTTTCAGTAAAGCAGGATTCACCCATCAGATCGTATCAACTAGAAGTGGCATATAGTGCATGCATCATATATACAACATTTCATGCACTGAATAAGAAACACAATAACATCTCTTTATATATGTAATCATCACATAACTTAACACATAAATCACATGCATTTATGTGGTCTCTTGGAGACCCTAACCTCTTAGGAAAGAATTGATCAGGCTTAGCACGGGATCACAGAGCAGAATGTTTGATCTGCAATCCTGACACACAGACAGAGAGACATTGTCATGACTACAGCATTATCAATACCCACGCAGGTCATCATATTCATCAGGTACTCCTCAGCACAGCTGGTTCTCCAAAGTAATTCATGAAACTTAAGGATTAATGTTGTACCTGCTCCAGTAAGGAAAAGTATGAGCAGGTATTACGCTGAAGTTAACACCCATTTACCATAAGAACTGCTACTTTAAGATTCATCGGGTGCATTTTGTTCTGACTTTATAGTTAATATAGACCTTAATAATTACCAGTTGTTTCACTATCAAGAAAGAAAAAAATAGTAAACTCAGCTTCATAGATTTTGATAATTAGAATGTTAGTAGAAAACATGGCTCCCACATGACTACTTTCGAGCTACTTTATCATGTGAGTTAAAAGCCTAGATTCCTTTTTCATATAAGAACGTAACACACCATAAAAGGTTAAGCGAATTACTAGCTGGTCTTAATACAGGTAAAGAACATTGACCTCCCGCCTCAGGTCACCACACACCAGCCAGGGGTTAAAGGGCTGCTAGTGGTTGCCCTCCAGAGGTTAGGTCACGTGAGGGACGGAGAGCTGTTGTTGGCTGCCCTCCATCGGGCACGAGAGGCGTTAAGAGCTGCTACTGGCTACCCTCAGGAGAGGTAAGAGAGGTCAGGAGGGTTCCTAGTGGCTGCCCTCCAGGGAATACGAGAGGTCAGGAGGGCTGTTAGTATCTGCCCTCCACGGGGACATAATGAAACGATTCTATACTATAAATGATAATGGAAAATATCTCATAATGCTTACCATGTCCGACAGATACCCAATGAATACGAAGCGAATAGTTACAAAAATGTTTTTAAAATGCAATCATTTAATTACAGGCCTTAATGACCCCCAAACAATATTTCAACCCCCAGATTCGTATTCAGCATGAAAAATAGTCTTTATGCTGAGGTTTTCAAGTGGATTTATACAATTAAAGTCAGATTGTCTTTTATCCAGAAGCTTTCTCGATAGTCTAATATTCGAAAAAGATGTTAACTCCTTCTGCATTACCGGTGTCGCTCAACTAAATGAAATCATGTGCCGTTGTACAAGCAAAATAGTCTACAATTGTCATAATGAAGTCCTATGGTGTAGTGATAGTCCTGACAATTTCATGACCTGCGAGATAGCAGGAGGGCTGTTTGTAGCTGCCCACCAGGGGATACAGGGAGGGAGGGTAGGGGTTATGGAGGGAAGGCAAAGGAGGGAATGATACATCAGCTGAGGTATAGGAGGGTGGTGGGTAGAAGGAAAGGAGAGCTTAGTGTGAAAAGGAAGCAAATATCAGTACAAAAGGAGTTTGAAAAAGTAAGAGAGAGAGAAAATCAGAAGGAATTAAAGAGAGGCTGAGGGAGAGAGGGAGAGAGGGAGAGAGGGAGAGGCAGAGGATGGATGATAGTTGAGGAAGAAGTTTAGTTATTACCTGCAGGTGGCCGTCATAACTCCTTGTTATGTTATAACTGCTCACGATATCTTTATTGTCATGGTTGTTGTTATTATTAGCTGGTGTTGGGCGTTATCCTCTCCACTGTTATCATTATGATTTGTTCTGGTTATCTTATGATGGGACTTTAAAGTCTAACCAGTTATCGAGTCTTATAATGTTATGTCCTGGTTATCTAGTCAGTTATCGAGTCTCATAATATTATGCCCTGGTTATCTAACCCGTTATCGAGTCTCATAATGTTATGTCCTGGTTATCTAACTAGTTATCGAGTCTTATAACGTTATGTACTGGTTATCTAACCAGTTATTGAGCCTCATAATGTTATGTTCTGGTTATCTTACGTCGAGGTGATATTAACGTTTAGGGAGGCTTTAAGCTGGTTATTAGAATGATTTATGATCACATTAATTCCCAGCCAGGTGGCGGAGGTTGGGTGGCAAGGTCAGTGAGAAGTTTGGTAAGTTAACATAGAATTATGATGAGATGTGGGTTGTGAGGGCAACCTTCCTGTGTTACTTACTACCCTGCTTGGTTGTATGGCTCTCTCTCTCTCTCTCTCTCTCTCTCTCTCTCTCTCTCTCTCTCTCTCTCTCTCTCTCCCGACCCACTGAGGTAGCTGGAGGGGCATAGTTATGCGCGGTCATGACTTCATATGTTTTCTTAGCATATGATTTGCTTGAGAGTTCTCAATACGTTTGCCTATCAAAAGCATACACTGACAAGGATTGTTTTCCTCTTTATCTTGTTTAATGTTTTCCAAAGTTGTATCCCAATGTTAAAACTGTTACCTTAAATTTATAAAACTATTGTATGGCTTTGCTAAGAAAGAATATCGATGAATAAGAATACGAACATGAGTATGAATATGAATATGAATACACTCATCAATGGAGTGGCTGAGTAAAAAGCTGCCTCTAGCCGTCAACTTCTGACATGAATGGAAATTGATGATAGCATGATTGCTGTCTCACCCATCCATCAGCCGGCTGGACTGGCTACGGTCCACACCAACTCAGCGGCTGAGGACATACTGCTGCAGCTGTGACAGATCTCCCGATCCATCTGCTGCCTAGAGAGGTGGCGCTATTCTTGGCCCAGCAAGGTGGGTCATGATGCAAGAGGTTCAGGAAAATGAGGGGATACCTGGTTCACAAGAAGGTCATCTGCTGTAGACCAATACCGCTATCCTGACCTCCTTATCTTGATGATAAGGATCAAGATAGTAAGGCACATGGGACATCTATACCCACCATTTCCTCTGATTTAAGAACAAGGATGAAGATAACTAAGAAGAAATAAAGTGTGATCTGTAAAAAGTATATCGCCATTAGATATTTCATGTGGTTGGCTTGCATGGCATGACCCAGAGAGGAGGATGTCGAGGATGGGGAGAAATATTATAGAACGTATATGTTAGTCTGCCATTAAAGGTTTTCAGGTATGAAATTCTTCCATATACCATACAGTAGGTGGATACTGCATGCCGCTTTCCATAGATTCTGTGAGGAGACAACGTACACGAAGACTGGGTGTTATTATACTTCCTTCTTGCCTCACACAGCTAAGCTGTGGAATTCTCTTTCTTCCTTTGTCTTCCCGTCTTCATATAATCATTTATTCCTTCATGATTCACGTCCACAAACACTTGCGGACCCGTGACTAAATCCATTTTTCTAACCATTTAATTTTTCTTCTTTCGCCCGAGATGGTCTTAACTGGGGCATGTTCTGTGCCATATGCCATGTTGGTCACTTTAAAAAAGAGAGAGAAATTTCTTTTTCCTAACAACATACAACAGGTGGATACTGACACTACACATGTTCCTTGTAACATAGAGTAGGTGGATACTGGCACTACATATGTTCCTCATAACACACACTAGGTGGATACTAGCACTATACACGTTCTTATCTACAGGTGTAACAAGAACTAATGATCAATTCAATTGTGTCTGCAGGCTGGTGGTGGGCAAGTGACACGTCCATCATTTATCTTACTCGAGCAAGAGGACAAATACGTATGGCCACAAGTTTCCTGCCAGAGGAGGAGGGAAATCTACTTTGCAAATACAATTTTCTTCCTGGTTTGTTTCAGTTTGCGTTCTTTGTCATATGGCCATATGTATGTTTGTGTTTGTGTGTCTGCCTCTCTCTTTCTTCGTTTCATACCACAATGGTTGTTCAGAAGAACTGACGTAGCTTTTTTCGTTTTAGGATGTAGTCAGTAGAAATATAAAACTATACAAATTGAAAGGGAATAGAAAAGGAATAATTGGAGTTCTATATTTCATGCCTTTTACAGAGAAAAACAGATTGTAAAAATCATGTCTTTAACGAACAACTCTGAAAAATGGGGTTAACCCATCTGCTGCCCGACCTGGAAATGTTATTTGTCTTCTATATAGATATAAGGGAAAGTCCCACAGGTACTGGATTCCATTTATGAAAAAGAAAAATATCAAAGAAATGAAGTTTGAGCGCATGTGTCCGCACCATGCAGGATTTCACCAGGAAACAAACCAGTGAATTCGGCTAACATGTAGTTCAATATTTCTTTTATCTCATAATGTTAACTTAGTATTCTATCCAAGACGGCTAAGATTAAAGCATGATCTGTCCTTAATCCTGTAGATGACTGAGTAGGAAAGCCATCCATATGAGGGACGAAAGGACACATTAGGGAATGTCTTTCACACAAGGAAGACTGACTAATGGTGTCCTACTGTGGCTCGATTCAAGGACCACTGTCGTTTCTAACCTGTGTAACATTGTTTCCTAGAGAGAGAGACATTGTTCATACCTATATTTCTATCCGGCTGACGCCAGGAATATGAGGATAGTCTAGTATTTGTGATTCTGACAAACAAGAAAGAGACCTGGAAAATCTACAGCAGGCCACAGATATCTTGCTGATGAGGAGCATCATAAACGAATCCAATGTTCTGAAGGAAGAAAATAGTGAAACCTTACCAGACCATGACTGCAGTCATACAGGAAGTAAATTACAGGAATCAAACAGCGAGAGTGATTCAGGAGGAGTTAGAAGAACACTAACTGGCTAGAGAAGTTCCAATGGAGAACAGAAAAGGCCATACCAGGTATGAAAAAGCTGAGTTACAGGGAAAGGACAGAAGCTATAAATTTAGACAGGCTGAAGGAAGGAAGAGAAAAGGGAAAATATGTTTACTGTTCTAAAGCTTCCAAGCAACACTGACAACGTCAGTATCAAACAGCTCTTCGAAATTAGCAAAAAAGAATCACCAAAAGCATATAGCAAGATAGAGCGTACAAGATAGAAGTTAGAAAAGGAACTGTGAAGCACCATTAGAGCAAGAGTTGTTAATGAATGGAACGAGGTAGGTGAAGAAGCTGTGGATATGAGCGGCAAAAGAAAAATGCTCTACGATAAGTTTAAGAATTGGTCCCAAAAAGAGCATCTCTCTCTCTCTCTCTCTCTCTCTCTCTCTCTCTCTCTCTCTCTCTCTCTCTCTCTCTCTCTCTCTC
>JAUTXX010518888.1:0-21273 GCA_032273605.1 Panulirus laevicauda | reverse complement strand
TTTCTAAAAGCTAGAACAGAAGGAGCTATGCATAGATTGCTCATCCTTATCAAAGGTTCCAGCTAGTGTGTGTGAATATGTGTGGATGTAAACAGGATGAAAAGAAGGGAGAGATAGGTTGTATGGGGAGAGGAACCTAAATATTTTGGCAGTAAATGAAAATGGTGAACAGCTTGTGCAGTTCGCTGAAAAAGGACTGGTGATTGGGAATACATGGTTTGAAAAGAGGAACATACATAAGTATACATCCTTGAGTGGGGTTAATGGTGATTGGGATTATGTACTAATCGATAGGCATGCTGAGGAGAGACTTTTATAAGTGAATGTGCTGAGGGGGGATGTCTGATCACTTTTTGAGGAGGCTTCAGGAAAAGAGGATGGTTAAAGTGAGTGAGCTTAGAAGATAATGCTTCTTTGTGGAAATACTGGGGGAGATTGGTTACAGAATGGCAGGTGGGACTAAATGAAACCATGGTATTGAGTGAGGAATGGGAGTTATGTAGGGAAGCATTGCTTACTTGTGTAAGAGAAGTGTGTGGGATATGGAAGGTTGGATGAGGGCATGTCACAAAGGATAGATTCATGGATGAGAGATTTATGATAACAATGGAGAAAAAAAGAGATGTATGGGCATTATCTGTGAGAAGGAATGTGAATGATTGCGAGATGTACGAGAGGAAAGAGCAGGGGATGAAAAGAGAGCAAATGAGATTTAGGGTGAGAGAGTGGGAACTCTTGCTTTTGTGCATTATACATGATGGCCAGTGAGTGGATGTTAGCAAATGGTACTGTTCTGCCTCTGTTGTTGGTACAACCATGCTATGTAGGAAACGAAGTGAAAGGTATCCTCTGGTGAGGCTGTAAGCATATGAAAAGGAGTATAACCTTGTTCAGGAACTTCTCATCCAAGAGGAGTCCATCATTTCTTTGTTACTGATTGTATTACAGCTTTGAAGCTACATGAGCCCCTGGAATTATATCTATCTGACTCTGACATGACACAATCTCTAGAGTTGTAACTCTTGAATCTGTATGTATATGGCCATGACTTGTCTGACACATTCTCTTAGATTTCATAGTGCATCACACTTCTTTTCTTTAGCATTTCTCAGTGTGGACCTGACAACCATTAATCAAGATGTTGAGAGCACAAATGAGGCTTTAGCTGTACTGAAGCTTAGTTAAGAGTTTATGACAATAAGATTTGTCTTCCAGAAATTAGTGGCCCAGAGGAGAATTCTTGAAGGAGGAATTTTGTGAATTATTGATTTCTCCTACTTTTGTGTTGTGGAGACAGGAACTGATGCCAATACAGATCTGACTTAAGAGGCTTATGGTACTTAAAAGGTAAGCCAGTCATTATACTTTATTGTTTTGATGAAAATATTCCTCATAAAGTAGCCCACAGTATATTGCTAATGATACTAACAAAGAATTCTTGTGTTGTTAAATCTAGAAGAAAGCATTTCCTACTGAGTGGGAGCAGGTTAGTGTTTCGATGTTTGGTCTTTTTCAGTACATGGTACTGGAAACCCTAATTGTAGCATGTAGAGATAATTGTGTATGAATATATAGTGTCAGCGTACTTAGGAGGATGCGACCAATCCATAATAGATGTGTATGAGTAATCATGTCTTTGTGATAGTTATGTACAGTTGTAATTGTTTATCATATTCATAGCCAAAACACATCTTTGGGATCATTCAGCCATTTAGAAAATAAGGTATGTATTTTTTGCCAAAATCTTGTTTAGAATGATTTTTACAGTCTGAATTATCTTACTGAAGTTGGAATATGTATGCCTGTTTTGGTTAGTGTATTGTTCTGTCAATTAGGCTCATTGCAATTAGGATCTAGTCATGGGTGGCAAAATATGCTTATGTTACAGTGCAAGCCATTATAAAGGGGTTGTAAGCATGTATGCATAGTGAAATATTTGTATTTTTATAAGTCACTGTAGATTTCACTCTGTTCAAAATATAACTTTATTTGAAATGTAGAAAGCATATTTTAGATGACTTAAAGTTACTGTTCTAATAATGTCTTTGATTTTGAGCTAGATACTGGTTATGAACATGTTCATTCGTAGATTTGTGATATAATGTTGTCAACCTAGGCACTTGCAGGGTCTGTAACATCCACTGAAAGATTTATTTCACTTCCTTAGGCCCCAGTTGTAGCCTGTTGAAAAGTGATGTATACATAAGACATATGGAAATAATATACAGCAGGAAAAATGCCATCTGGCTTTAAGGTAAGTTATTGGCAGACGTTACCAACAAGATTTTAGTAATGAATCCGAGTGTGTCATGAGTCAGACTCACTTGATTATAATCATTATTAGAAAAAAGAAGTTAGAGTAGATAATTCTAGAGAACCATCATATTCTCCATGTAATGTAGTGTATTGATAAGAGTACATCAGAACTCTTTGATAATTTTGAGGTAACTTATGTTGGTAGTCTAAAGCATTGAAGCTGCAGGAACCATACCTGCATTGCTAGAGCCAGTAATGAAATGATGGCCCACTTAGTTGCCAAATTGTAATTGTGGTGCTTTTGTAAGAATCACATATTTACTGTGGAGTCACAGTGGAACATTAAACAATCAGAAGGAATCTCATCATAGAACAGTAAAAATTGGCATGACTTATACACTAGTAAATTGATGCTTAAAACATAGTAGTTAACACAGTATTTTAATCTCTCATAATCAGTGCAGGCATAGGATGCACCATTTAGTTCATTTAGATAGTTCACTTATATCACCTCATCACATGATGTATTAGGAAGATACCTATGGATGATTAATCAGATGAATATACAACAACAGTTATGATGTCGTTGGACTGGATAAAGCAGTTGATTTCATAGAATGTGTGTGTGTGTCACACTTAATCAGATTTTGAAGAGTTCCTTGGAGCTTCCTTGGAGCTTTTGTGCACCTTAACTGTACATAAATCTGGTTTTGTTTGATGAAAAATAAGCTTGTATAGCTAATGGTGAAACACTGATGGTCTTTGTGCTAAAGAGTTGCCTTGTCATATTCACATTGAGGGCATCCAGGTATGTCAGAGTTTCTAATGTTGCTATATTGACTTTATGTTGGACACTAACATATGTGATAGGTCACTGTTAGCTAAATGTTGCTGAAAATATCAAGAAATAGAAGTATTATCTCCATTAAAGAAAATTGATAGTTTGTTTCAAAATACATCAGCTTTTAATGCACTTAAGTCTGGAGGTTCTTTAATTGCAAAGAAATGAAATGGCCTACAGAGTATCTGTAGAGTGATAACTTGTTTGAAAACGAGAAAAGTGAAAAGTTTCTTGACTTAATTATCAGAGGTAGTTTATTTCATGAGATACTGTAAAAGAAAATTAATGAAAGTTTCAGAGTACAACAGGAACTGAAATGAAAAGTGTGGATTCTGAAGAATGATAAAACTTATTTCTAAGGTGAAGCCCCATCAGTGAGAATGCTAAACCTACTGGAGGTTAGAACTATCTACCCCTTCCAATATGGTGAGAATTTACCTGAATTTGAAACCATTTGATAACTATCTGCCTTGTATTGGCCAGTCACTTGTACATGGTGTCTCATTGACCTGTCAGTGATCATGCTGGCCTGACATCATCATACACTAGTATGTGGCTCACACATACAAAGAAGAGGTTTTCTGAGGCTAGATGCTAGCCCAGCTTGAGGCCAAGAAACTAGAAAACCTTAAAGGGTAAGAGTAAAGCTTCTCTGGATGGAGCTTCTCCTTTCTGTACCCTTTTTGATTGCCACAGTAGCTGAGAAAGAAAATTTTTGGTACTGGATTTTGTCTTCATGTGCCCTACTGACAACTTGGGGTTATGAATTCTTGATTGAGAATTGAGAAACAACTAAAAAGATAAGGAAACCATGATCACGGCCCAAAAGAAACTTTAAGGCTTGAGGAAATTTGGGCTATTACTGCCTAAAGGAGATCCATGTCTCCGAGTGCATCATGGTACACTGGTCAAGATGTGGGACTGCAATGGTGTGTCATTTGCACCCTACCTGGACTTGGGGGGACAAAGCTCTGTCCATAAGTTACACCTGATGCCCAGGTCATGTATGGGAAACTATGTTTAAAGAAAGAAGAACCTCTTCCTCGAGGCCATAGGAGCATCTTGTCAACCTGTATATCAGCCTTGGTCAAAGGCAGAACAGATTATGGAGGCAACTGCTTGATGCTGGCCTCTAAAGTTTCAAAATCAAACCACCCCAGGATTAGAATTTGTGTCAACGGCGCCAGTCTACTTCCTGATTGTTAAGACTCTTACATAGGGCCCATACACTGAGTTAAACAGTCATCATGGACATAGAGAGAGGAGGATAGTGAAACGAAGAAAATGCCAAGTCCCACGTGTTCTTAAGGTATTGTAAATCTAATATTTTAATAATTTACCCCAAAAGAAGGGAAAACAAATTACGTACAATTATGTAGTCATATGCTGAGAGTATTAAATTTTACTGATTCATAGTACAGGAGAGTAGAGACTTTAGCAAGGACTTTTCCAGCATGCATCTGGCTGTGATGGTGACTTTGTGAAATCTGTGGAATGTGGGTAAGCTTGAACAACTAACATGGGTAAGATGGTGACGACATGGCCAGGATGGTCATTGATTGGCTGTGTGAACACTGGATGAGTTAACGGCTAATGCTGCAAGGCAGGTAGTTGTCAAAGGGTGGTGAATTCAGGTAGTTTACCACAACATTGGTGAAAATTTCTAACCTCTGCAGCCTTAGTGCTCTTGTCATTCAAAGGGCTCCTCAATGTTGAAAATAAATTGATGTCAATGACAGGTAGGTTTGGAATACATTAATGAGTATCATCAGGAGTACATTTTGGTCACCAGATACATTTTCAAACTCTTTATATAACTTCCACTACACAGAATTTTATGGTACCTTTAACTACAAATGATCAGTATTTATAAGATTTTGACGTGATTTGCAGCGTACAAATAGGAAAACATTGCAAACAATGTTTTCATAATATTAATCTGTTATATATATAATGTGTCTGCTCTGAAGGCAAAGTGATGCATCCACCTTAATTCACATAATGTGATTGGAAGTTTGCTGATGACATTCAGTATACAAATAAGAAAACATGATAGTTTTTCAGTATTATCTTCATAGTAATATTTTTAACATATCATGTATGTTTTGAGTGCTAAAACAGAATTGTGCGTCCAGTAAAATTCATCAAGAAATAAACATAGTTTTGCAGTATAAATACCAGAAAAAATATACATATATGTTAGGAACTGTCTGTTTCTCACTTAGGATACAAAGGTACTTGTATTGGTATATTAGATGGGTGCTCAATATTGTATGCCTTTTCTGGCTGAAACACCATGTAGTTTTTGGTAAGGATATATATGGCTGTGTTATGGGCTCAAAATATGGAATGCAATAGTATTGTGCAATATATGCTTGGAACAAATGAGTATGTTTATATGATCTGTATAGACTATACAATTTTCTTTAATTTCATTGGGACATATATGCTGGAGATTTATAATTAATTTCCTTGTCTGTGATAGCCTGAGAATTAACTGATTTCTGGCCAGCACTTACTCCATTAATAACATTATTTGAAGAGTAGACAGTGGTAGGGTATTTAGTGCTCAGTGGAGAAAGGTAAGTGTCTCTGTCAGCAAATAGCTGTATGGGGATCATGTAATCATTAGAATGTATCGAGTCTGAAATCTCCACCTGTCTTGGTCAGCTTAGCTTAGAGCAGAACTGAATGTTAAAGTTTGGAGTTCAGTCCAGGGATGTAACTAATCATATCCTCAGTAAAGGGTAGTGAGCTAGGTTTGTGATAAGACAGTTTAATGTACTTTTGAATAATAATTTAGATTGTGCAATGTTCGAGAGAATGCTTAGCCAGGCACTGGTATGTCACTCGTAAGACTAAGATCTGTTGCCATCATTATCTATCCAGTAAATCAATACAGAATGTTTAAAATGAGTTGTATATAAATGATAATGTTGTGAATTTGTTTATATGTTACCTGTTATTCAGATTGAAAGGCTGAATTGAATTAATTAGTTAACAAAAGTAGGAACAACTTCATAACAATGTAGAAAATGTACATGTTATGTGCATAAAGTAAAATACAAAAATATCCTGTAGTAACCACAGGCTGGGTCCTCTACTGAATTAACAGATGAATATAAGCAGACAGTGAAGAAACTTTACATTCTTTGTTATTGTATCTACACAATGTTCATTCCAAAGAAACTTACTAAGAAGGAATGCTGATTAAAAAATATGTAAAACTTAAATTTTAATAACAAATTTGAATACAATTTACATAAATCATATATACCAGATTCATGCAACGTAAGTTTCACACTATTTACATAAACTTTAATATTTGGTCTTCTGAAGCATATAATAGCATTTTTTTTTAATGAAGCTTAAAACATTCTTATAATAAAATACCCAACATCCCAACATTGGGAAGATATTTTACAACACATAATTTTCTAAGTAAAATTACTGTCTTTGGTTGAATTTCAGTTGAGTCAATCTTCGTTCTCCTTTACAAACACAATTTAAAGGGACAAGAAAAACAGCAACTTGAGGAATTTTCTTACCCCGATAGGAGTATTTACTCTGAGTACTTTGCTCTGGGAAGGCTGGATCACTGTACCTACAACTCGCATGCATACTCATAACCCACACAGAAAAACCAACAATTAAGCATTCTCTCCCACAATGTCTGTCTTTAGTGTACACTGAACTGAAGGTCTACTTGGAAGCAAAACTGCCAAACTAGTCAATGCTTGTCCTCAATACTTGTCCTGCAGCAATTTTCTTTATCACCGTTTTCTTTCTCTGTTCAGTACATTATCAACACCACTGCAGAAATACTCAGCTACACAATAGGCATTTACCAGTACACCAAATAAATCTCAAGCACCACTGCCAAAGGACTGTTCATTATATATATATACATCATATATACACATGATATCTAGGATAGAAGCTCATCTTTTATCATAAAGCTTGTAATAAAATCTGGACAGTTTTTCATCACCATCATAAAGGTTCTTTCACTCACATACCTTACCACTATAGTTGCCTTTACATAGCTGGCCAGCAAAAGATAGATAAAGGATTTTCCAACTGCTGCTTTACATCACAAGTTCAGCCAGTTAAATCATAACCAAGCTAAAAACATCCTAATAGAAGTCCATGTAATGAAGCATAAAAGTTGTTAAAAACCACAGCCTATGAGGTCAGGATCTTCAAAATGGTGTCAAAAAACAACAACACTTTTGTTACTTTTCAAACTTGAGAGAGCAAAGGGTATTTTCAACTAGTTTGCACTCAGCTGCAAACTTATGGGGACAGTCCGCATATATTGTGGCTAAAACCAGAATATTAGGGATCATAATTAAGAATATAGTCTTTTAGCATTCCTGGGAGAGGCAGTTTATTCACATTCTGAGCAGTTCTTCTTCCTAATGCATCATATATTATAACTCGGCATATCTGCTTCAGTGTACGTGGTTTAGTGTAGAGTTCTCTGAAAGGAGGGTAAATGTATGATTAAACAGTCATTAATATTTTTCATATTTTTAAAGTGTTCAGAAAACTGTCTTTAAACAATCCTTACAAGTGTCTACATACTTTTCATAATTAATATTCTTTGTCTCAGCCTTTTCATGTTTACTTCTCTTCTCGATACACTTTTTCTCCTTAATCTTTGTGTGTCCATATCATCTTTTTAAGTACATACCATTCCCATCACTATCCCATCAAACTACAATCTTCCATCCACATAACAGCCACTCTTATAACTACTATCCCAAACACTATCAGTATGCACCTTCCAGTCAAGGATACATACAGCACACAGGATAACTTCACAGCCATTCCTGAGCTTGCTATTTTTCTATACATCCCATACATCAAGAGACCTAACCTTTGCTCTACTCACCATCCAATCAATGTAGAAAGATTATTCCATGGTTTATCTCAAACTCCTCATATGCCCTGGTTCAATCAATCAATGACAATACGTCAATCCTTCATACCAAGTCAATCCGGTCCCTCCCATGCACATTTCTAACCCTCCTGAATGATGAGGCCCTGTTATCATGCACAACTTTCATTATGAAAGTACTTAACAGCTATCATAATTCTTCTATACACATCACACAAAATCCCATCAGTGCCTTGTTAACTTTATCATGTCTTTTCTTCATCCATATATGCTCCTAATCTTCCTTCCTAACTATTTCTCCACTATTTGTCAAAGTAAAAAAATCTGATCGACATGACCATAACCTCACACCTTCCTAAACCCATCTTATTCCTCACCAACACAGGATCCCCTGATCCTTCGAACACAATAAATCACTATGCTACCTAATATCTTGCTAACTATGCTACTGCAACTGTCTCTTTAATTCTAAACTCGCTTTTACTCATCCCTTCCTGTCTACAGAACACAATTACTGCCTTCATGCAAACATCAGGCACCTCACCATTTTCCATACACCATGTTGCTCACAACTCTGTATGCTCCCTGATCTTCGTTCCTTAAGATCTTTCTTGTTCTACTTTGTAATACCTTCTCCCATGTGCCTCTCTCTCTCTATATACCTCTATTCCTACTGTTCCAACAGACTAGTCTCTCAACACCATTTTCAACCCATACTGTAAAATATTCTATTCTTCACTTATACAAACTAGGATTCTCCTCAATTCATCTAATGAATGAACCTTCACTTTTTACATACTCCTCTCCTACTCCTATTCACCTATTTCCAAAACAATTTATTCTCTTTCATATTCCATTCAAATTTTCTTTCCAGTTCACTACTTGCTTTCTTTTGATAATATGCCATCCTTTTAACTTAAATTCAGGGTTTTGTATTCTACACTTTCAGTAAAATATTCATCAATCAACAGAATACCGATCTGAAAAGAAAAATGTTTTAAATTACCCTTGACTCTAATCCCATTTACATGGGGTGGATCGCATTCAGACAGCAGAAAAACGATCTTTACACCAGTGAACAACAGGTCCCAGAATGATCACTTGTTAACTTTAAGAGGTTGCTCTGCTCATGGATTTTTACATCCTGATGTCAAATTATGTAACAAAGTGTTAAGATCGTTTCTGGGCTGAGATACATACAGCAATGCTGCTTCTACAAGAATCCTGCTCCAGTCCTACAAGATGGGAGTGGGGCAGGGAGACCAAAATCCTTATGGAAGTCTTGTTACCCTGCTACCTTGCACTTATAAAATCCAACACACCTAAGGACCTGCGCTAGCGATCGCTTCATGGGCACAAGAGAGGTCTGTGTATATAGTATCTTGAGGCACTGGTGGAGCTCCCTGTGGTCCATTGCTAGGTAGTAAAGGTGCAGCAGGCGTGCAAATCTCTGATCAGGATCAATTAAAAGCTCCTCCTTCCTAATCAGTAGCTGCACATAGTAGTATAACACCTGAAGAGTCAACAGCTATATATTAGAAGCTCTGCAGGTAATATTAATAAATCAGTAGCATAGCATACAAGCATAATACATAGATATATTTCCAGTCAATCTGCTCACAGTAATACAACATCCATAAAATATATTTGCAAACCATGTGCAACTAATCAAATACTGTGCTTTGTTTTTGGACAACGATCTTCATGGATGATCTTATTTTCATTCGTACTGCATGCTGGATATCTAAACGAGCACATGGCCTGAATAAATGAAAATTTTCATGGTCAGGGTGTTTGCAAATTATATAGTATTTCTTAAAAAGTGGATCTGGAATTTGAAAAATTATCAAACGAATGAGAAAATAGCAAGATCTAAGGTACTGCTGTGACTAATCCTTGAAGCTGAAATGCCAAGGTGAGTTTGACATGTGATTTCAAGAAAGAAGAAACAAAGATGATCAGAGATAAGGTGAAATGTCAAAATGTTGCAGTGCTTGTGAAAAAGAACATCAACAGAGATGTGCATGAATCACAAATTATGAAAAGTTCTAAATTCCCCATCATACTGTATTACAGCTACACCACCAATTTTCCAGCACTCTGGGTTCAAATGCCTTACTGAATTAACCGTTTTGCCGGACCAACTGTGGTCATGTAATAATAATTCATCAACACACCTCTAACCCACTAATTATACATCTCCCATGTGTCTAAAGTATACCAGGGAATCCTAGAAATGTAAATTAAACAAATATTAAATGTAAATTAAATAAATAAATGAAATACATTACACACCTGCTCAGGATTGAGGTGCTCGTCAGCTACGAATGAATTTCGCAAATTTGTCCACATACTCGGCAGCTCCTTCGTGGTTTGCAGACTGCTTTTCTTTGCACACTTTATTCATAGAAATTCCATGATGCTTCTTGAATCTTTGAATCCATCCTTCACTATAGTCATGCTGATGTTGTAATTTAAGTTCTTAATGGAACAACTTAGCCTGGTCCATTATCATGCTACCTGACAAAGTCCACTCCATCACTCCGACGCTGTCGAAACCATTCCATTCACTCAATCGTGCTCAGTACTCTTACCCATCTTTCATAGTTTTTCTAATCATCACTTGCTTCTTGGAATCGCTGTATGCATTGAATTTCAATATTTTCTCCCTTTGCTTCTTATATCATAAACAGTTGAACCAATACTGTAGATGTCACACAGCTTACGCACCAAAACACCATGGTCCATTTTTTACAACAGTTCTACTTTATCTTGGATCGATACGGACTGGTGTTTACATCTGACACCACAACTGACATTCTCGAACATCTCAGAAGCCATAGCTAGGTTTGATTTAAGCAAAATAAGTTGAGAAGCTCACAGAACTGTGGTATCACCACCAATAAGTGCAGTGTAAAGAATGTAAATAAAGCGAGCCCTACACACTATGCCATCTGTGGCTGCCCAGTAATTTAGTTTGGTGGCCGCAGTAATTTCAGGGTCCTTCACGTAATTTTGTCTGGATTAAAGGAGGTGCCAAACCATCAGTTGCCGGAAAATTGGTGGTGTACCTGTACTTGAAAAATAGCAGAGGTGTGACAAACGTGCTAATTTTTACCAACCCAATTATCTGAAACATCTTTTTAAAATATTGATCTAAACTCTTTTGTTGCTTACATTGGCCACATTCAATGCATTCCCCTAACTCATGTCCAGAGTCTTATAATAAAGAAAGGTTTCTACACAACTACCTTGCTTTGCATATCAATTTGATCTAATGACATGACTAACATCTTTACTCATTAAAATCAGTTTTGAGAAAGTTCCAGTCATGTAATTACCCTCTTTGTGGGAGGAAAAACTTGGAGAAAGGAAACTTATACAGGTAGTAATGTTTTTTCCTACTGATATCTAAAAATGACACTGCCATTGTTAAAAGATTTAGTGCATACACAATACCTTCTAAAAACAGAAATCAGATGATAAGCTCTCATTCTTGTTATTCTCTTCCCATCATCTGCCATTCAGTACTTAAACCCCTATCATTAGTTTTGATTAAATTCAGTCTTATTTGTCCATCTAACAATTTTTCCTGGTCTTTCTATGAATTCATATGCACATACATAGTAAATCTAAGATTTTTTCCTGATCTTTCTATGAATTCATAAGCACATAAATAATCTTCAACAAATTATACTATTAATTTTTTAAAAGTTACCAGGGTATGGACAAAATCAGATAATGAATTTAATACTTGGAAGTAAAAGTTCCAATATATATTAATGCACAACAAAGCAATGAAAAAAATGCTAAATACCAACTTCATACACATCTCCCACAAGAAATCAGTACAATGTTAAGAAATAACTTTTCCAACCTGTGAGTGAGTTTGTGAAAGATGCATGGTAAAACATCCTTTCCACTTACAAGATAAACTCTGAAAAATACCTCTATACCCAAGAAACAGATGAAACGGTTGTCACTCTCTATTCTCTTAAACATGTCAAATACCTCTATACCCAAGAAACAGATGAAACAGTTGTCACTGTTTTCTCTTAAACATGCCAACTCATATAATTAAAGACAATTAACTACCAAGTTCACCAGCACCCTATATAGAGGGATTGGTGAAGTGCACACCCTCCTCAACACTGCTACTTGACACGCATAATTAACTGGAACAACTGTAATTTATATGGTGACACAGACTATAGCACTCCCATATTTTGCAAATTCAAGGTATGTACATGGTTGCCCTTCCTGCTCAATAATGCTCATTGCTAAATTAGTGAGACTATGAACTGCCTTTCCTTCCTATAAAATTCATTTTCCTATGAGGAAATAAGTAATTCCTGTCTAGAGTAGGTCAAGTAGTATGGTCTTAGAGCAAGAAACTATAGAATATTTTAAAATAGTATTCACCCAAACCATCTTATTATTGGGTATGTATACTCATAACACAAAATATATTTTCTGGGTAGAAAGTCCCTCAAAAAATATTCAGGTTAGAATGAGAAGACACCAAAAAAAATTTTCTTTATAAACCTTCAAAATGTAAAGCACAAATATCACATAATGCTAACTGTAAAAGAGCAGGAAAACTATAACATTATAAATTCCAGTAGGTTAAAAGAATAAATTCTGAGTTTAAAAAAAGCTTTTCCACAAACCAGGAAGGTAAAAGCCCTTCATATTTTGTGGATGATATAAAAAGACTCTTCTAGCAACTTACCTGGCATATGAAGCTGGTAATTGACCTGATCAGCTTTTCCAACTCTCTGATGAAGCAGAGGAAAGTTTGGACTGGCTGGAGAAAATGTGACGAACATCATCTTTCCATTTCAAAAATGGTCTACAAGGTGATGATGACCAAATATACATGGCTGGTTAATGATATGAACAACTTTTTAAACCCTCTCAATAGGCAAAAGGAATCACAGACTAGATGAATAGAATGTAACACTTAGCTTGACAGTTTCTTTTAAATACGTGGTTTGGAAAGTGGTGATCAAATCTATCTATATCAAAATTGAATCCATCCCCAATTTTCATGGAATGGATCAGATACAAGCCTTAGAAATCTGGTATACATATCCTCAACCCAAGCCCTGTGTGTTGAAGTTGAAAATGGACTTCCATACTAGCATAAGCACGACTCTCGATGCACTGTAAGCTGGTTTGTCAAGTAAGACCAACTTTACCATTCATACAAAAATGTTTCCATTGCATTTAAACCCAAATCATTCATCAGCTAGTATCATCATCTGGAACATCCTAAGCCCTAATCAAGTCTATCCCTGCATCTATACATCTCTTTCACAATCTACCATCCCCCCTTGCTCCTTCTACTGAACTCTTGTACAATGAATCTTCTTGACCAACCTATCATCTCCATACATTCTGTGGCTGTGCCATCCTAAACGACTTTCAACCATGTGCATTTCCAAAGATTTCTTCACCACACTAATCTCTGAGATTATACCCAAGTGTGATCTATTCTACTCCTTAAACTGTATTAAGAAGTGAAGACAAACTAGAGAGTGTGATAACTAACCTTGTTGACAGATCTGCCAAAAAAGGTCGTCAACACTCCTAAATCTTCAAGTATTTGTTGCTTCATTCTCTTCATTGCAGCTGGGTTAACTGAAGGGATCTGACTTGTCAAGATGCTGAGGTCTCCTAAAATGTAAAAGTATAGGGGATATCCTCTGGTCTGAACTTAAGGTCAGAATCTGATATGACTGTGAACGTAGGGCTTACCTCTACAGCCAAATCACCTTGCAAAACCAGTGCTAATGATTCCTTCAACATAAAAAGAAAACTCCAGCAGCCACACTAGGATAGCTTTCAACCTCTGCAACTGATAATACAGTTGTTCACAAATACTGAAGCAAAAATTAAATACTAAAAAAAAGGCAATTTTCTAGCTTACATTGGAAGCAACAATCCAGAGAAGCAGCTCAGGAATTTCTGGAATCATTCTGACTAAAGATCAGAGATAGTAGTCCACTAGCCAAAGAAGGGCTTGAAGATCTGCTGGAATGAACTAAACTATGAGCTAGACTTGTGAGAACATTCTTCCAAAAGTTAAAGGCCAAATTTGGAACAGCTACACCAATTCAGAAGGAAGATGACATCCACACAAAGAATGTAAATGCATAAATGTAATGTATTCTCTTATCTAAAAATAAGATTGCCTTGATTCCATCAACACTAAAAGGGAAAGAAGCAAACTGAGCAAAGCTGCAAATTGCTCCTAAAAACCTACAAACCCTGAAGAGTCTTTATTTGAGAATTTGAAATAATTTGTAGTAACTCAAGGAAAGAAAAGCATTAATTGGTTTTCAAGTAAGAAAACCAGGAATAATATGTCCACAATTCTTAAATCCTATAAGTTCTCCAAGAGCAGCTTGAATTTTTTTTTTAATGATGCATACCCACAGAAGTAGAAATAAAAAAATCATTTTATTTATGGAGGGAAATCTGTTCTGGAACGCTACCTCGCTAAGGCGGGAAATGCTGTAGATGTATGAAAAAAGTGAAATCACCCATAAAATCAAATGAATTGTTCTGACAATAGAGTGCAATCTCTTAAGTTCAAGTCTTTTCCTTAGCAGCAAAGTATTCACAGTAGGTCTGAGGTAATAATTTTCTTGAATTAGAAAATGTGGGGAAACCTACAATGAGGAAACTTCTCAAAGAATGTTATCCTCTTGACAGCAGTTCTAAGTTATGGATATTATATGTCTACCTCCTCCTCATGTCAGTATGGAGGATAAAGAAACCACAAAACAAAGAAAGCATATACGAGAATGAAACCACAACACCTCCATCAGAGAAGCAACTTAAGTCTGGTAATGGATGGTCTTCTTACAATTAGGTAATTAGTATCGCTATTAATCATACAGGCATATGTTCAAATCCTAGTTGGGGCAGAAGGTTGAAAATTATCCCAAATCTTTCAACATCCTCTTGGGGACTGGAAAATAAAGGGTTAGGTGGAGTATGTTTGGATATCCATATATAAACAAAAGCCCAACCCAAATGGGGGTACAAAAAATCTAAAAACCTTTGGACTTAAGTAGTGTACAGGTAACTGAAAAGTGCATACTTTTGATTAATGAAGCTGTCTGGACTTTTCACACAAAAAGGATCAAGAATCTGGTATCCCATCACTTCTGTGTTACTTGAACTATAAACCACTTTGTTAAACTTTGCCAACCTTGCTTCATGCAATGACATTTGCTCAGCCTTTGTTTGTTTCACTGTCAGCCTCTTGATATCATAAACTTAAACTGTTATCTCCAATACCATGCAGTTCAGTAAGTTTGTGTGCTGATACACCCTTGTCTAGTTCTTGTACTATCTCACCTTTTTGCATGACAGTAAGAATAATTTGCTTTAAACCCAAAACTCTAAGGATTCTTGAGCCATAAGAAATTTTGAAAATTGGATTTCAGAAGTCTGAATGTATTAAAATGTAATCAATGACCAACAGCAAATGGTGGTAAATTAATGTATCAAAAAACAAACAAATATGCTATAACTAGATAAGGGAACTGTGAGCTGCCTAAGTAAGCTAACCACAGAGCACTGGCAGTAAGATTCTTAAGAAAATGAATTAAGAAAAAATTATAAATCATAAATATGGAACAATATCAAATCACTGACTGGCTTGCTGCTAAAAGCAGTGTAACCTGTATAATGGCCCCCCAATACAACCCAGTAATCACTAACTTCCTATGAGCACAAGCTAGTTTTCCAATATTAAGCATCCTAAAGTACTAATGTTTGTTTCTCAGGATTACAAAGAGCAATACTTTACACATTTTACCTGTAACCCATGAAGAGAACTGGAGGCAGAGGCTAAACCTCTCAGCTTAAATCAACAAGCGTGTGTATAAACAAATGCAGCCAACAGCAAAGATGCCTCTGTAAAGTCACTGTTGAACCAAAGATCCTACAAAACAGTATAATGTTGATGGCACTTCAAGCACTTCCCCTTCTGCAAATTTCTGTCTTTTCTCAGTTGGATCAATACATCCCTAAAATAATGAAACTGATTGTTTGCAACATAATATTTTATATCCTTAGATCAAATTTCATTACTCCATGCAAGACATAACCCTCTCACTCAACAAAATCCCATACCCCTTATCAAGAATACTCGAAACACATACACAGCTGCAATTTAAACATTTATTATTGTCTTTGCATTCATGCCGTAGCACTATACAAGCAGTCTACCAGTTCTTAAGCAACTCCCCTCAATCCATACAAATATCAAACAGAGTGTTTAAATAAATAATGCTAACACCTACGTAAGAAACAACTGCAATCTTATTTATTCATTCGTCATACTTTGTCGCTGTCTCCTGTGTTGGCGAGGTAGTGCAAGGAAACAGACAAAAGAATGGCCCAACCCACCCACATACACATGTATATACATAAACGCCCACACACGTACATATACATACCTATCCCCTCCTATAGTTTTATCACACTTTAGCTTACGCAAGCCTTCCATCACCTTCTCCCTTTTAGCTATCCCATTCACTGTAGCTCTCACTCTACATCCCTTCTCATCTCAAACAAACCACATACACATCACTCAGCAAACCTTCCAAACCCTCACGCATTCTTTTTATATCTTGGACTGTTTACCCTTCTATATTTGCTCTCTTCACTGTCAACCCCAATACTGTCTGTAAACTCATTCTTCATTGTAAGTTACAGCTTGCAAAAATGCAATGCCTAACTTTATAACACTAACTACAAGCGAACTAGACAATGCCTTTCTTTGTCATACTATGGAATAAGTCAAGCACTTAGTTTTGCATAATCCAGGACAGGATTTTTCTTGCAGTTAGCTGGTGTTCAGGTCAGAGGCTGATGTTGGTCAGGGGACAATGGACTTCATAACCATTTCACTTTTCAGAGTATTGGCTGTAATGCCTACAGAAAATAGCTGAGTGCTGCCACTTTACTGTGGAGCTGAGCTTTTACTGTCTATATTTAATTTTCAGTTACCCTGGCTGGACCGTTAAGTAGGGTAACTGGACCGTTAATTATGTCCTTCATGCTTGGTGAAGTGCAATATTTTCATAATTTCTTTCACAGGGAATAATTTTGATTATCTACATTTTATCATTCAAGTGCATGATAGTTATGGATGATGGTTTTATGTACCTTAATATTATAAAATTTTCTTCAGTACCATAATAAACTAAAAATCACAACTGTTCAAAAGTCCTTGTATCAGTACCTGATTGGACGACTTCTTTAGGAAGACAGAGGACTGTGAGTGACAGATCATAGGTTCTGTGGTGGAAATGTTAATGTTGGGGTTGGCGCCATACTGCAGAAGGGTTGTGGTCAAATCATACACGTAGTCCAAGTCTGTGGAGGTGCGAGCATTCTGCACCATATCCATGAGGGAGAGCAGAATGTGTTGGGTGCGCTGACTGAATCTAAGGGAAAAACAGTAATTGATATTCTTTTCACACGACCTGTCAATCAAACTGAGAGAAAATGGAAGGATAAAAGGAGCTTTCTCTTGTGTCACAGTGTATAATGAGTTAGAAATCTAATACCATCTATTAAGTCCAATTCTAGAAAGCATATCTGACTCAAAAGTAAGGAGAGCATTAACTTGCTATTCTTAGTGCAATCAGATGCATCCCTTTATGTTAGGTATTAAAAGGAAACACATCTTCTATCTTTTATCATTACTTCATTTCAAATTGAACTAGGTAGATCAGGTATATACAGCCTCCAGTTTGTTACAGTGAACCATGGAACTTCACTAATTATACAAGAGCTTTACAAAATGGTTCCACTGCATTTGATCCCTGCCTAATTTGTTTTATATCTTCATAAAAAATATTCTTAGTCCTGACCAGCTCTCCCACTAAATCTCACTATATTCTCTGAGGTCTACCTCTGCTCTTTCTAACTTCTACTTTTCTGCTATACATCTTCTTAACCAACATATCATATGCTACAAGTTTTATATATCCATGCTATCTAAAAATATTTTTATCCATGCACCTTTCTCATGACTTCTTTCCAGGATATGACCTTCTTATCTTTATTCTTCATTCCATTTACCTAATTCCAACTATTCTGCACAAAAAAATCAACTTAAATTTCTCTCACCTTTTACCTATATTGACCTACATACATCTTAACAATGATTCTTAATGAAAAAGTTGAGGAAGCTGCATAAAAAATCAAAAGAACACAAAAAACAAAGCTTTCTCTATACCTGACATTGGGATCAAGGCCATGTTGCAGCAGAATAATAAGTAGCTGCCGGATAAAAGTGAAGGCTCCTGCTTTTTCCTCTTCACGGGAAAGAGAAATATTCTCACTGGCAGTGAACATGAGTACATGAAGAGGCGTCAGATTGGATCGAGATGAGCAGTTGGGATTAGCACCGTGTTTACACAGTATTCTAACACAATTTAGGTAAAATATCTGAAAAGGAAGATCACACATTTAGTGTTTTCAATGATACCAGGAAAGAGACAAAGTTCTGTTCACTTCTGTACTATTTCTAATGTGTTACATATGGCTCATAAGAATTATTTTCTATATCAAAGACTACCAGGGTGTTTAAGTCTCCATGGTATAGAGGATGTGGTCCAGACAGAGAGCTACTTTGATGTCAACAAATATGTGGCCATATAGAAGGAGGATGGCTGGACAGGTTATTAAATTTCTATACCAAGTTTGTTTTTATCACACATTAAAAGGAAGACATGTATTGGAAAATGATGGTCGATTTGAAAATAATGTATACAAATAATGAATACAAAGAGAACCATAGGTCTACACTGCTCAGCCATGCTCATAAGTAAACACAGACACAGACATATGAAGTTCAATTCAAGCCATATTTAATGCTTTAAACCTTGTTACAACAGTGATGGTAAGCCCCTGTATGCAAGTGCATTTGTGTTTGTGTGTATTAGAGGCTGGACGGGCTGCAACATGGCTATCAGGTACCTCCATCACAAAGGGAAATAGTGAAACTAATACAAATCTAAATAATCCTTATGCACTTACTTTATAAAACTCAACCTAAAGTATCATATTCCCATATATGTAGTATGAATAAGCTGGGTAATGAATTTATACATTTATTTCAAGGTGACAAACCAAGATCAAGACCTGCCAGCTGCCTTTACACAGCTTTCCCTCCCACCCACCTATCTACCTACCTAACCACAGTAGTCAGGCTCAAACAACTGACCACTTGTTTAGCAATTTTGACCCCACTCATACACTGTTTATCCCACCAAGCTGTACCTTGCAAATCTATCAGCAACTGTGCCTAAGTTACATGCCCAGTAAAGTCTTATCCCAGCATGCTGAGATTCCAAGGAAACTAACAAATTAACAATAAGAAATAGCTTCTTTTCAATATTTTGCTAACCTTTCCTGTTCCCTTCTCCTTTCCTCCCTTTCCAAACTTTCAGAGGTTGACCTCCTTTCTCTCACAAATTCTTATTTCTTGAACTGAGCAAATATCAGGCTATTGCTTCACTTACATGACAGCCAAGCCAGCTAGCAAGATACAAGCATGGCTGCCATGTCTTCAATGAATGACATATAATCTATATCTGAAATGTTTGGGAATGATTTTGCATTTAAATCCTGAACATGAAATGGGAAGCAAAATAAAGACATACAGAGTGTTACATACATGTGGACATACTCTATGGGTTAAATTCTGTACAGGAAACTATGCATCCTAGCCAGATATAAAGTACAGAATTTTAAGAGATAACAACAACTATGAATTACATTTAAATTTAAATTAAGCAGGAGTATTCTCCAAACCAATAACCTACATGCCTTTAGCTATACAATGAACAGACTCAGGTAAAACCTGTACCAATCACTGTGGTGTCTACACACCTAAACAAGTTTCTCCATTCATCATTACTAACCTTCATGGTGTGAGTGAAGTGGTGCAGAGGATCCTTGTTTATGAGTGGCACAAGGCACACCATTAAAGACACAGACCCATCTCTGCCCACAAGATTGGGATTGCCACCATAGTGGAGCAACATGTCCAGGAGCTCATAGCGGAATTCCCAGTCCCGCACGTGACGCAAGACACAAGCTAAAGCTGAGTTACCCTGTTGGTTTATACTTGGTGATGCCCCATTTTGGAGTAAATAGCGGACTATATGAAGCATGTCCCACTTATTCCATGGTGGGGGATCATGGTCATAACCATAACGAGCTTCCTCTAAAGCATACCTAGAAGGGATGTATTATCAGAAATTAGACCAAAGCAGCATCTACCATTACAAATCCATAGATGAGAAAATATAGAATGCAACATATTCATTAATCTATTTATTATATTTGATCACTATTTCCCGCATTAGCAAGGTACAACCAAGAAACAGATGAAGACCCATCCAATCACATACACATATACAAGCCCTTCCCTACTTATGACCTATGTGATTTATGGCCACCAGTACATATGACTGGAAAAAACATAAATCAAAAAACAAAAATTATGAAATATGAAATAAGAATCTTATATAAAAGGTAAAAAGAAAGTGCAGAATCATATAATAAAGTAGGTTAATAAAAAAACGAAAAAATCATAATAGAAACTAAATAGGATAAAAGAATGCTGTACAACTATATGAATTCTATATGCCTTGCTGACATATGTCTGACTTATGTCCATTTCGAGATCCAACTGGTCAGTCAGAACAGAACTTGGACGTATGTCGGGGAACGTCTGTATATATACATATACACAAACACATACATATATACACATACACTTACATATGTATATACACATATATACTTGCTTGCCATTATCCATTCCTGGTGCCAACCCACCCCACAGGAAACAGTATCATCAGACCCTGCATTAGCAAGGCTGTGCCAAGAAACATACGAAAAAAGGCCACATCTACTCACATACATTCTCTATCAGTTATGTATAATGCACTAAATCCACAGCTCCCTACCACATCCAGGCCCCACAGACCTTTCCATAATTTACCCCAGATGTTTCACATGCCTTGCTTTAGCCCAGTGACAACAAAAAAATATTTTCATTTATCTCCTACTTAATCACTGTTTCCCGCATCAATTAGGTAGTGCCAGGAAACAGTTGAAGAATGGCCAATCCACTCATATACACACACACACACACATATATATATATATATATTCCTATGAGTCCACGGGGAAAATGAAACACGAAGAGTTCCCAAGTGCACTTTCGTGT
>JAUTXX010518877.1:0-11527 GCA_032273605.1 Panulirus laevicauda | reverse complement strand
ATATATTAGTTATTGCCATTTCCTGCGTGAGCAAGGTAGCGTCGAGGACAGATGACAGAGCCTGAGGAAAAAATCCTTACTTGGCTCCTGCCTCTGTTCCTGCCTTTGAAAGGAAATTTGAGACTGCTACCGAGAAACTCGTTTCAGGAGTTCCTAATGGACGCCATTGAAGTGAGTTCTTTAACAGGATTGCACTTTCGATGATACTGCCTCACTAAAGGTTACTTTCTTGCACGTTTTAATTGTCCAGAGAAGTTGGTCATAACGATCTGAGTTGATTAAGATCTGCAAGTGGAGTCTGTCTGCACCCAACCCAAATATTCGTCCTCCCCGGGTAGGTCGATAAATGGGTATCTGGTTTAGGCTGGGGCTTGAGTTACAGGCATTACATTTAACCACCTTGAAAGAAAGAATGAGAGGTGACCTGACCACATCCTTTAAATTTTTTAAAACAATTACGTGACAGCTCAAGAGAGGTAGGGGCAGAACAACCAAAAGATATAACATAAAATCAAACAAGAAATTTCTTGGAAATTATGTGAATAAGTACTTCTGTTGTATAAGTAGTGGATGATTAAAAAAATATATGACAAGGCATAGTTAATGCAGACATCATATAATAATTCAGGTTGAATTATAATTTTCGAAAGAGAGGCCCCATGAGTGTAAAACTCCTTCCCCGTACAGTACAGATAAATAGTTGCATGGTACATATTTACAAGTTTAGGAGACTGGGCATCACAAATGTAAAACTTGCACTTTGTTACACAAATAGTAATCACAGTCACACGCACCTTAACATCCTGCCAAAGGAACCCCTTCTATGGAGCTACAGCAGTGCTCAAGATCCACGTCCCCAGGTTGAGAAAGTACATAATTTAGATGTGCACATATCATTATGAGGTGATTGCAGGACAATTCAAGGGTAATTGTTCATTGTCCTCAGTATGGAAGTTGCATCTCGGGTATGAGAAGTCTCTTTGATATATTAAATCGGTGTTTGTGATGATGTAGACATGGGTGATGTCCAGGGCACAGATGAGAAAGTAACATATATTTCTGAAAAATGGTGTATGTGTGTTGGGGGGGATGTTTAAGGCATGGGAGGGTGATTTATTAGTGCCTGTCGATCATATTGGTGTATGTGTGTCTTGCAAGTGTTTTGTTTGTAGAGAAAGGAAAGGTCTGTAAGTATAGGTTGTTGAGGTTTGAGGTGGTTGTAAGTTTTATTTCTATCTGGGGGGTTAGTATTTTGGATGGGGTCCAGTATACTTCAGCAAAGGATTGAATGCCGAGTATTGAGGTGGGAATACAGTGGGAGATTCTTTGTCGTGTTGTATGAACACTGAGTACTAATGGTTGCAAGGAATCCAGTGATTGTTTTGACTTTTTTTTGTGTTCTTTGCAGCTTAATTACACTGCTTTTAACTTGGTGGATGATAAGGTAGGTGAGCTATCATTTAAAGTGTAGTGGATGCTTTGACTAAAGAATTTTAAGGGTTTCTCGTTTGTCTACATCTGGTAAGTATTGTTAGAGCATTTTGTTTCCCTATGGTCTTTGTGTAAATGTTTGTGGTGTGGAGAGCAAGTCTTCAGAGTCATATGAGATACTCTGTATGGTTGGGTTCATTTAGTGGGATTGGTTGACAAGGTGAGTGGAGAATACAGGTTGGATTCATGTCTTACATGAGTTATGGTGAGTTTTTGATTGATTCGAGAACTATGATTTTACATACTCCAGTCACGGTGATTCGCGTACTATGATTTTACATACTCCAGTCACGGTGATTCGCGTACTATGATTTTACATACTCCAGTCACAGTGAGCACAAAATAAAATAACATTTATATGCACCAACAACAATGAATGAGTTAGTGTCTGGTAAAAACTGCAAAACATAGTTAAAATTAATTATCCTTTTTAGATGTAAGCTTCAGAATACAGAAAAAATTCAAGTATTTAGACAAAATTTACATTTTCAATCACACTGCAATCAAAATTCATGTTAGTAAAACTCAAATCTTTTCTACAAAATGTTTATTACTTATTACTTGGGTTAAGAAGGGACATATGGTGCAAGGAAGCTTTCATAATATTCTTATTCAGAACTCTAAATTGTGACTAGATCTTCAACAAATAACTTCTACATGCTGTCTGAGGCGATTATGAACAGTTTTTAACACTAAGGTAATGCAAAAAGTCTGAAATTTCACACATTATAAGGAAGTTTCCTTTGAACACCATAGCTATGAAATTTATAATACTAAGCTACAAGAAGTTACACAACTGCAGCTCATGCTCTCAACATTTAACAATTTATGAATGAACAACTTACATTTATTAAAGCTAGCAATCTTTATCTCAACAAAATTACAGCACAAGTCCTTGAGAATCAGAGATAATGATACATATTCCTTAATATCATTTAATTAAGACTTTCCTTGACAACTAGATTCTGGGAAAGACATCACCCCATGGAATTTTTCAAATGAAAACCATGTTTAGGCTTGAGGGACTAATAATAATCCTAAATAATACTAATATTATTCAGTTTTATCATCAACCTACACCTGGGGTGAAAACTCTTTTAAATTGTTATAAAAACATTAACTGAATTGTATCCTCACTCAAGATGAAATTAAAATATAAAGGAATTTAGAGATGAGGTTTTAAGAATGGTCCTAGTCAAAAATATCTTATGTTCAGGGAGTGTTTTATCTACCTAAATCCAAATAAGTCATTGTCTACACTTACATTATGGTAGCTAATCAGTTACAGCACCTCCCTCATCCTACCATAACAGCCTCTTCACATACAAGTAAATAATCTCACATTCACCCTGCATACCATGGCTCACTTTATATCATGAAAGTGTAAATGACAAGTCATTCCTCGTACATGCATACTGTGCCAGAAAATACTATGCTTAATCATTCATCCCGTATTAATATGGAATGATGACCTTCACTGATACTCTAATATTTTTTACACTTAATTGCCTTTTGCCACTTCAGTGATGTTTTTCACTTCCTCCAAAATTGAACTATCTCCTTATACTACCGGCCATACTCTCTCACAAATCCATTAGTGTAAACACAAAATAATTCTAGTCAAAAACAGTTTTGATATAAAATCAGTCAGTCTTTCATGAATCATTCACTGCCTAGAGAGATTATTTTCCAATGTCCCTGATGAATCTCCCTAACTAACTTCTGGAAAAATTTGTCACATAAAACTCCTTGTCAAAAACAATTAAAGATATCAAAAAGGTATGACTGAATTACTAGTATGGCAGGAATATCTGCATCTGAGTGAAAACCTTTCCAGAATGACATGCACAAAAAGGCAAGCCTTTCACAATATTTATGGTGGTATCCATGAGCATGCATCCATACCAACTATAGTATTTACAGTACAGAGACTTCTCCTTAAAAGAATGTTTAAGTGCTGTACTTTGATTGCTGAACTAGATTTATTTCATATGCAGACTTCATCTGTGGTCACACAGGGGATTAATCTGTATCTGCTATGAGGAACATGGTGAGCTGAGGATATTCAGGCAGAAACGGACACACTCTTCCCTCAATCTGTCATTATCTGTGGGTTTTAATAATTATGTAATACCATCCAAGTGAGTTTGAACTGAGATTACTATGAAATACAACACATGCTCAACTACTAGTCCAGAGCACATTCCACAAACAAAGGCAGTCACTTTCTTGTTACATTCTAGGGCAATCCGGCACAACGAAGAGGTAAAGAAATAATTTGATCATCATAAGTATAACATAAGATCTTGAATGATATACAGGGGTCTCTGAAATCAGCTGATATAAATCCTTTTCACCCCTCTCTCATCACATTTGTGCACAATTTCACCATCACACCTTAAAACATCTACAAAGACAACAATAACAGTAAACAATTCTTGATTATGAATAATTTAATATAACTTTAATTACAGTCAACATATGAAGTTTTAAAATCAAACTCCTCCAAAAAAGGGGAAAATTTCCTTTGCATTAATCAAAAATGCTATGTAACAGTGATTATAACACTTACAACACTATTTAACATATACAGTGATAAACCTAGCTACAACTATATTAGAGTCTTACTGAACTCATCGTTAAGTATCCATGTAGCATGTAATTAAACTTCATGCACTTGCAAAAGATTTTTGCAAAATCCTCCATATGTCATTATAAAATATGAAGTTCACAGAAACAGTTCTATCTTACATTTCCTCTTCAATTAGACCGCATCTTTGCAATATTTAGTGGTAAATCATTAATTTTCAGGAAGAGAAGTCTAATAGCAGTAAATCTAAACACTGTCGATGAATATTCAAAGACACGAGCAATATGTATCGCACAAATATTATTAGATAAATACAAAGTAGAGAGAGAGACATAAAACTTAACAAACCTGAGTTGGATATTCACCCACTATATTCAGTAATGTCAAAAATAATTACACTTTCGGTTAATATTTAACTTACTACTCATGATTTCATCCACAGAAGTATATTTCCTTTAATATGCAATAAATTATCTTTACTTTTCATTTTCTTACCAAACTCACAGGTACATAAGCTGTTCCTACTCTTATTACTTGCTACATGCTTTAAACATGGTACTGCATCATAGCTGAATATATTCAAAATGCCAATAACAGCATTTGCAGCACGATGGCACCTACTAAACCCTTTCTGTAAAATGGGTATCATTTCACTTAAGGTAAATTCATTCACTTTCTCAGTTTTATGCACACAAACTTTCATACATCTTATAGTAATCTGTACCTCTTTAAAAAGGGCAACATTTTATGAATAATCTAAATCAAATGAGACTTGTATATACAAATATTAGCCAATAAATTTCCTGCATATATCGTAACTCATTTTCAATATTCTTTGACTCCAAGCACTTTAAATTAAAACCCATGCATTAAATTTCAAATGAACTATATACTGTTAATGAAAAGAATCATGTTGTTAATAAATCCCTGCATTTTAAGTTATACTTGATTGCTATGCAACAGAGCCAAAAATGCCATTTACATATAACTGAACCACTACCTCTATAAATTATCAGTCATATGATCTATTGGAAATTCTTGTTCCAGTTACCACAGTACATGATGAATATGCTATATTCTAAATTATAAACATACAATAAATATCATATACATTTCTAATAATAAAATCAAGGAATAAAATAATTTTTCTTCCAACCCCCATAACACTACAAATTACATAACATGGCTTCCCTCCAACTAAAGTGCAAATAAAAGTTTGATTTCAATCAAAAGAAAACGTTTTAATTCTAAAATGCTATAACCAAATAACTTTCTAAAGAAAAAAAATAATTGTAGTTGTAGGAGGAAAAACAGCACAAAAGAAATAGCTAGATTGGAAAATATAACGATTTATTTGTCTTGTGGCTAATGTGGTCAATGATGATCCTGACCGAAGAATGCCACTATGTTGGGCTTCTAAATGTGAACAAAATGCAGCATGAAAGTATAAGTACCTCTTCATGCACAATTAGTTATATTGCGGGAAATGGCGAATAGTATGAAAGAAAGTTAATCAAAAATAACAAGCCATTAAAAGGTTTCCCCTGCAAGAAAGAGTAAATGGAATAACAGTGATTTGATGATAAGAATTAGCAAACTCAGGTGGGATCCAAGCCTTCAAAATTTTATGAAACTCATTTTCCAAACATTATTAGGAAAAGTGATTTAGTAATAAAGTATATGAAAACACTATTATAGCAAAGAGTGTAACTTATTTGTGGCAAAAACTGCCCATATTATCATCTTATTTCCTCATATGGTGAAGCAAATTTTCAGCTGAAGTCTTGTGAACAATGCCTTGCAGTTTTCTACTTACTTTCGTTGTCGCACAGAATCCTTGTTGTGATCAGCTGTGTTTTTCCTGTAAAGTATGCAAACTCTCGGGTTAAAGGTCCCACAAACTCATATGAGGATTTTCATAAGATCAGTTTGCTCCTTTATGCTTCTTTGCCTCAACAACAACAAAAAAAATAAAAAACAAAACAAAAAATTCTAAAATAAAATAAAAAAAATAACTATCAAAAAATAGTTTAAGCAGAACATTTTCATTCATAAACATTCAACAGAAGATATTAAAGCACTAACTCACTGATCGTTTCCCTGGTCAGTGTCTGATTCTTCAAACTCAGCTTTGGCTCGACGCTTCTCAAAGATGAAGATGATAATGCCAAGTAACAGCACTTCTATCACGATGCCAAGGAAGGGCCACAGAGCAGCATACACATCTATAAATAATCACCAACTTGTAAAGTATGAAACTGATACAATACATTCAAATCATAAAAAAATACTGAGGTACTGGAATGAAAAAAATCACATTTCAAATATTGCAGCATGAATTTCTCTCATACTCTTAACATCTCAATTCTAGCATTCCAATGTCTGATAACTCCTCAAATCCAGCAATTTCCCCAATCTGACAACTCAGAAAATATGGCACTTGCTAGGGTACTGATGCTCAGAGAAACCTTCAGAACTTCAACTTCTATAACCCTTTTCTAACTAACTCCACAGTGTACACATATCCCTCATGTGATGGCAGCTCGCTTAAGAGAATTTTACTATAATGTTAATTACAAATTAGGGAACACTCATGGAAAACTAAAATTTGTCAATCAAATTCCAAATCATATATCTATCTACCTATCTATATCTCTGATGACCATCTACCCAGGAACTCCCTCAAGGGGTTGGCCATAGCAAAAGTCTCCTTAAGTAGTGAACTCGTGTTGTTTCTTTGCCTTCCGTGCCTCATACTGAACAGACCACTGGTAGAGGACAACTCCATTGCTTTTTTGTTTTTAAAACTAAGCCTACTGTCTGATCTGGTATGAATACATGAGAGCTTTGCACTATTGCTGTACTGCTTTAGTTATGCAGCTGCTAGAGTATAGTAATCATAACACAACAATAAAAAAAATATCAAGTGGCTAGAGAAAGGAAAAGGAAGGAGGAAGGTGCAAGTGTGGTGGGGAGCTGTAGTAATGTGTGTAGTGAAGCCAAGACTGGTAGTGGTATGTGCAGTGAGTAAGGAGGCAAGTGTGGTGGGGAATGGTAGAGATGTGTGAAGGGATGGAGGCGAGAGTGGGCTGAAGAGCAGTGGCAACATGTGGCATGGGTGAAATATTCCAAAACTACCATTCGTACATTTGGCCACGCTTTCCTCTGTCCTTTATTCCCATGTATCCCTGACTATAACAGTGAATAGTCATCATTTTTATTTTCATTTAGTCTCACTGAAGCCCATCATATCAATCACAGTCTTAAATAAAAAAAAAAATTCCATCCATCATTCTCTCGAACAGACTTCATTTTCTTTATGGTAAACTGCTAGAAGCTTTAAACAGAACTTCCACATCCACTCTCATACAAGGACATGCAGGTAACCTATTCAGGATCAGTACCATTCTTCTGTTAAGCAAAATGACTACAAATGTGCTATATAATTAAACTAATCATGATTTATACACACTGAAAGTAATATAATGTCTAACTCCTTTTACTGCCCTTTTCCATAATCTGCATAGAAACAGGATAGCACCATTAAGGCTGTATTGTGTCAATAATCAGTGCACAGTTCAATAAATATCTATTATCTTATGAATACTTGTACATATAAATATCATTAAAGTATAAAATTCCATACCCTTCACTCTAACGTAGGTAAACCTTTCAAAGGTGTTTGACAGCGTTGTGATGGTGCATGTAAAATTACCACGGTCAATCCATTCAGCCTTGGATATGATAAGCGTGGCATTTGGTACATTTTTTTCATTTGCTTTAGGGGTTAATCTAGTTCCATTAATTGCATCGTAGATGGGAACATCATCTGGAAAAGAAACAATAATTTCATGTTATTTCTCTCTTGCAAAAGAGAAAAATTGGAGGTGTACAGAAAACTCTGGCTACTGGAAAAAATTCTGGTGTAAAGTGCACAAAGCATTCATGGCATACATGAGAGTGAAAAATAACAGGGAAACTGACAATCTAAAATGCAGTTAGCTACAGTCATAATCGTGGGAGAAATAATATAATAAAAAGAAAAGAACAAAGTGACCGTCCTTACTCGGATGTATGGATGTAGAGATCATTTTTGCAGGTCAGGATATGTGAAATTGAGAGCAGTAGAGATGGGAAATGCACAGCGTGATTGGAATTAGATGAGTAGATCTCGTGAAAAATAGCTAGGTTCTGAAATTTAATAAAATATCTCAAAGTCCTACAGGCATGATATATGTTTCTGAGGATGTTTAAAGTCAGGCTCTTACAACCGTCATAATTTCCAGTGAAAAGACACCAGCCTTCACTCATCCTTCATGAACCACTTAAACATGGTCACAGCTGCTCACTCATTCTGGGTTTCCCCCTTGGCCCATCAATGACCAACACCAGGATAATATCATCAACTTCATTACTTCCAGCCTATCAGAGTACACAATTTGCAGATTATGGGTGGCAACCCATAAGCAGTCACAGGAGGTAGAGAGAAACATTTATTGGAAAATAAAAGTATGACAGATTAAGCAGAAGGGACTAAAGTGAAATGCAAAAATAAATGCCTTAAATGGAGGTGAGTTGGAGGCAAATGGAACAGTCTTTCCTCAAGGAGGAGAAACAGATGGCTTGTGGGACATTTAAGGATCTGGACAAAGCATATGATAGGGTTGAAGAGAGATGAGAGATGCCTAGGGGAAGGAAGAAGGGACTGTGGGACCTGGATGTGGATAAGGATCTGTAGTTTTGGTGCATTAGACATGACAGATAGAGAATGGATGTGAGCAGATGTAGCCTTTCTTTGTCTGTTTCTGGTACTACCTCATTAATGTGGAAATGATCATGTATGAAAAATATATCACTTTAAGCTGATATTTTGTACTTTTTAGGCAATAGCATTGAGTAAGGATAAAAGGACAAGTAATCACGGACCCATATAGAACTCGCTGACATACAGCACATAAACTGGAAAGGCTAAAATTGCACTCCAAGTTATTTTTCTGGAACTCAATGTTTCACATACCTACATGTACTAAAATTTGAAAATAAATTCAAAGCACATGGCACAACAGATTCTTGAATTTCTTTATGTCTTTAGAAATATACACTAGTTTGATTATAATCTTCTGAATAGATGAAACAAATTGGTAAAGTGGCCTGAAGTGGAGGTATTTCAAATAGAACATTTAAGTCAGGATGAAAAACTGATATATCAAAGCTTGCAAAAAAAAGAAAAAAATACAATTTATTTAGTGTAAAAAAGGCCTTAAGCTATAATACTGATATACTGGACCACTGAGCAGTTAGTTTCTCATACATGAACTTACCTTTCTTCCACTGGATGGTGGGGTAGGGACTACCTTCCACAGGGCACTCTAAAACAAGGTCTTCGCCTTTATCTATATTAGTTGATTTATCCATCTTTCTAATTTCAAAATCTGAAAGACACAAAAACAAGTGAATGATTATTTTATGTATTTCATATGTATCTATCATAGTTATATTTCATATATATTTCTTACCTATGAAAATGGGTTACATAATTTCCTTATAAAGGTCCAATTCCCCTGGTGAAGCTTTCACTCACTAATAAATCCATCAACTGTGCTTTTGATATATGAATCACTTAAAATGGCAGGAATTACAGCACTATAAGCAGTTTGTTTTAATTCACTGGTTCGAATCCTGACTGCGGCAGTCAGTCCACAGTCAACCCAGCTCTTCATCTACCCCTAGGGGTTGGTTGATAAAATGGGTACCTGGCTCAGAAAGAGTCGAGCAGGGTGTGCTCATCCTCCTCAAAAGCTCAGATTGGGGTGTCTGAATGTGTGTGGATGTAACCAAGTAGAGAAGAAAGGAGAGATAGGAAGTATGTTTGAGGAAAGAAACCTGAATGTTCTGGCTCTGATCGAAATGAAGCTCAAGGATAAAGGGGAAGAATGGTTTGGTAAAGTCTTGGGAGTAAAGTCAGGGATTGGTGGAAGGACAAGAGCTAAGGAAGGAGTAGCACAGCTCCTAAAGCAGGAGTTGTGGGAGTGTGTGATTAAGTGTAAAGAAGTAAATTCAAGATTGATGAGGGTAAAACTGAAAGTGGATGGAGAGAGATGGGTGATTATTGGTGCTTATGCACCAGGTCATGAGGCAAGTGTTTTTTCTTCACCAGTATGGTTTTTTAAGTAAGTACTGAAAATTTTGTCTTTTAAAATAAGTTTTCACTTTCCTAAAATGGTTTGGGGGAACTCTTGAAAATCTTTCTAGATATTGTATTCAGTTATAAACCACATTTCAACTTTTGCAATTTTTTTTCTGAGAGAAAATCTATAGCTTTTATTTGAGTAACTACAGAACTCTGACAGTGATAATGCCACTAACCCAGCAGAAAGCTGTTACAGATAACACTCATCTTTTACATTGCAAAACAGAAACCACTATTCAAATGATGTGTTCAAATGACACCTTAAACTTAAAAACCAGAAATGCTTAAAGACCCTCTTTCTAATCACAGTAATGAGATATAATTTGCTCTTAAAATTCTAGTATGTTCATTTATACCTGATTGTCAAAATACCATACAAAGCCAAGTCATTATCTACGGTATTGGACTAATGTACCAATGATATTGTACAGGAGTGATCGGTGCATTGCTTTCATTTAGGATTCCACAATGCCAATGAAACGTGACTGACAATTTTTTTTTCATCTCAGTTTCCCACATTAGTGAGTCTGCTCCAGGAACAGATGAGGAAAGGCTGCATCTGCTCACATCAATTATCTAGCTGTCAGAATTAATGTACCAAAACCACAGCTCCCGCTCCACACCCAGACCCTGCATAAATTTTCATGGTTTACCTTAGATCCTTCATATGCCCATTTTAGTCCATTAACAGGACATCAACCCCAGTATACCACATCATTGCAATTAACTCTATCCCATGTAGAGCTTCCACCCTTCTGCATGTTCAGGCCCCGATCACTCACAGTCTTTTTCACTCCATCCTTCAATCTGCAATTTGGTCTCCCTGTTTTCCTTGTTCCCTCCACCTTTGATACATATATCTCTTTGTCAACCTTTCCTCACTTATTCTCTCTACATGCCCAAACCATTTCAGCACATCTTTACCTCCTTCAACAATGCTGTTCTAATTACCACACATCTCTCTTACTCTTTCATTACTTACACGATCATACCACCTCACACTACATACTGCCCTCAAAAATTTCATTTCCAACATATCCACCCTCCTCCGCACAGCCTTATCTATGGCCCATGCCTCACACCCATATGATATTGTTGGGACTACTGTTCCTTCATTCATATCCAATTTTGCCCTCCCAGATAATGTTCACTCTTTCCTCACATTCTTCAGTGCTCCCAGAACCTTCACCCTCTCAACCAGCCTATTGACTCACTTCCGCTTCCACGGTTCCATTTGCTACCATGATCACTCCTAG